>SKCR01030038.1:0-80738 GCA_019454045.1 Zanthoxylum bungeanum
GGCACTTTGCCATAATAGGGAGTCGATACCTTGTATCACTTCCTCATCATACATAGTCAGTTCGTATTCCAATAAGATTGACATCTTCATGAGGTGAGATCAGAAACCCATACCTCAGGTTGTTTCTGACTCTCTCCGACTAGCGCGGTTCTTGTGTATTCGAAGATTATTGCTATAGTTTTATCCTTGATGAACTATTTGTGTTCCATTATGAATCGGTGCCTGGAATAGTAATTACTCGCCGATGTTCATCGAGTTTTACTATCCTCCCACTTACCATTGCATATCGGTATTCCTCTTAGGAAAACCGCATGGTGAGCAACAATTACATTGTTCTCTTATGAGTTGTATAAGTACTATACTTTGGTTTCCCTAGGATAACCTACAACTTAGGCACTTATCCGATTTGGGTTCTAGGTATAATCCAAACATATGTCTAGCATACCCAAATCTTCAGGAATGAGAAAACCCGGTTTCTTTCCTGTTCATATCTAATATGAAAGTCTGTCAAACAGATTTTTATGGAACCTTATTCAAAATAAGTCGTGCACTGTTAATGATTATCCTTTGAAGGAAATGGTAGCTCAGAGCGACTCATGATTAACTTTATCATGTCTAACAAAATTCGGTTTCTCCGTTTGGACACACAGTCAATTGACGTGTTCCAGGAGGAGCCCTCATTGAAAGAATACTATACTTTTTCAAGTATTTGAGAAACTTATTGCTTAAGTATGTTCATCATGGTCTAACCGTGGATGGTTTTTAATACTTTAGCCGATCTGTTTGTCTACTTCGTGTCGAAACTTTAAAATTTTCCGATTCGTGTTTCAAAAGAAACACATAACCATACGCGATGGCCACGTCCGTAAAGGTCACGAAACATTCATATCCACATCTAGCCTAGCTAGACATGGGCCCACTTACGTCACTAGGAACGAGGGTTAACAGATCGGTGGCATTTACACTTTTACCAAGTAAAGTGTTGTAGGCAATTTGCCTAATAACTAGATTCGTAACATCATTTGAATAGAATCAAATCTGTCATAGTATCCACTCTTCTAAAGTGTGGATATACGAGTCTTGTTTAATTGTGTCCCAGACAACAATTCCACAATTAAGTCTCAACTGATTAATTCAGTTTGAGCTATTTGTTTGTCATGTCATATGTTTGAGATTTATTTATATTCAAATATAAATAATGTTATTCACATCTAATGTTTTATCTCAATATCAATTTATAACATAAAACACTTTAGTGTTATAGAATATAATGGATACCCGCAACGGGTTAAACCCTGATATAGAGATAATGTATCTAGTCAAACTAGTTACATTGTAACAGTTTCCTAATTTAAGTACATACCTGAAGGGTAGTTCCTAAACTTAGGTTTCTACAGTTAAAACAGCGACTGTCGTCCTGTTTCCAACTCGTAGATTAATCTCAACTGAAGTCAGTATCCTGCTCTCAGCAGATTCTGCACACCAGTACATTTATTTATGTACCACACTCTATATCTAAAATCCAATTTTAATACTAGTAGCGAACATGTTTATGACTAACATACTTGAAGCCGGAGCCTTGCACCGTCTTCAATTCCTTCATGTCTACCTTGTCCATACGGCCAGTCACGCTTCCAGTGATCCCATTTGCCACAGTTTAGGCAGATATTTTGGGATATATCTTTGTCTTCCCAGAAGATTATAATGATTTTACCTTGCCCTTTTCCACACCCTAGAAGCCTTTGGCCAAGCGTTGGCCTTCTAGAATATCGAAGTAAGATGCGCCTTGCGCTTCTTGCCTTATTGCAAACTTTGGCTTTGTCTCCTTGAGAATAGCCATTAACTCTCCAAGAGTTTACTATTGCAATTTGTACTTCTAAGATCTAAGGATAGATCTATGAAGATCCTTCAATTTCATTATCATACTATAAGGATCTAATCCTTAGTTCTGATTAAGAAATTAAGGAGTCTATTTGGCAAGCATAATTGGATTAAGCACTAAAGTTATCATCACATGAATCTTCCAAAGATCATGCTTTACTATTTGCTTAACTCCGAGCTTATGCTCGAGACGTCACTATATCAAATAAGTAACTTCTCAGTCATCAGGATTATCCTGAAGTTTTATTCCCAATTTGAAAATTAAAGTCGTTTAAATACATTTTCACCCAGGATTATGTTTTAAACACTAATCTTTCAATTTTCTTGATTCTAATAGTCCAACTATTTAATCAATGATTTTAGGTACTATTGATTATAATGATTACTAAAGTCCAACTATATAATCAACTATAATTTAATAGGTTAAATTCAATTTATTGATTACTATATAATCCAATTATAAAATCAACTATTAATTGAAATTATTAATTCAAATATATTGATTACTATAATCCAATTATATAATCAACTATAAATGAAATAGTTTGAATACAGTCCAACCTGTTAATTAAAACAACATTAAATATTAGTCCAACTAATATATTAATTTATATTGACGAAAAATTTGTAATGAGCGCGTATGGCAAGTAACTAAACGAATATTGCAAATTTAATACTTGCCTCCCACTATTTTTCGGCGAGCCTCTAACCCTCTGTGGAGTACTCGGAAACCTTGTTTCCTAGCGGGCTAGGATCCCATTAAATAACACACAATCTTGACTTTGGCCAACAAATTGTATGATAATTAACTAGGTAGATCTCTAAGATCAATTGGATCTCATCCAATTCCTAGATCCAGTAGGTGGACACATCCAGTCCGAAACATATATCTTATATATGCCAATATATCCAAAATATTGCCTAACCTTTTTCCTCTGAATCAACTAAGCCTTGGATTTGGCACAACAAACTTAGTGATCCTAGTTAAGCGGAACCCATTGACCTTGGAAAGCTTCATAATCAATGTCGATGGACAAGAAGTGATCTTGACTTTGGCCAACAAATCACAACTTGGACAAGACACCGATATGGAACAAAGCCTTCATGATTCAAACACACATCCTCGACGGACAAAGGCCTTGACTTTGACAACAAACCAATGCCAGTCTTGGATTTGAGTAAGAATCACTCAATGGAAGAAAAACGCTTAATATGTAGTGAGGGTTTTTCACGTGTAATTGGCAACCAATTAATTATCTTGTTTAGGTATCATCATCATACACCCTTAAACATGCATTCTAAACACATAATAAGGCGCGTAAGTAAATAAATATAATAATGATATGCGGATGGATACTTAACACATTGTTCCTAGAACAAATTCTCCTTCTCTTTCCTCTCCCCCGCTAGCACAAGTATTACTTCTACCCGATTACATAACACTTCTAAAGAAACCTCATTTACATTGAGGGGAATAGGTGAGAAGAGAAATACAAAGAGTAAGGAGGTAATAGGCTGGACACGCAGGTCCAATTAATAATTCTAAATTTATTACTACAATTTCCAATTTTCCCTCACCCATCTAATATCCATCCGATATGCATTATTCATACATCGCATCCATGTATTCACACAAGCATGTTATCAATCAATCTAATCCAATTAATTAATCTGAAAATTAATGACCATCCAATGTTCAAACAACGATTTGATTTTGCGCGAGTCCAACTCGTTTTGCGAATAAGTACTCAAAGTACGAATTCTTGAATTATATTAAACTACAAAATTAAATCCAATTCAATTTGTATTTAATACTAATTCATTTATTTAATTCCAAATTAAATAATTACACTTTTTAAAGTACCTTTATGACTTAGATTCTAAATCTAATCGTTACGGGTCTCAAAGCCCGATTAACATCCAATGTCAATTTAATTAAAGTCCAATGGGCTTTTAATTAATTTCTAAGCATGGACTTTTGGTCAATATGGGTCAACCCAAATACCAAAGCCCATTTAGGAATCACCTTTTTTTGCCAAGAAATCAATTTAGGCCCAATTAATATTAAAGGTCCATTAAGTCATAATTGGACTTTATAGATATGGTTTTGGGCCCAATTGGATCCAACTAATTAGCCTAAACCAAACTTGGCCCAACCAAGCCCATTAAGCCCAATTACAACTTTACAAGCCCAATTCCAAATTTAAGCCCAATTAATTTAATTTCAAAATTCCAAATTTCATAATTAATTAACCAAAGTGTATGCCATAATTAATTAACCAAATTAACATTTCCAAAATACCAATTCACTCAATTAATTATGCTCATTATCATCAACATATGTCCAACACATTTGAATAAAAAATCACATCATTTTACATGCTAATACTCACGGTAATTTGGGGTTTTTCATGTCCGATTCGGTTTCAATCAAATTAGATCCATAATCAACATTACCCAATGTTTTCCAACTCATCCAATGATCAAAAAACACAAAAAATCACCATGACATATTTGGGCACTAGTCTCGGCCAAGCCTACAATTTGGGGAAAAAATGATCCAATCCATTTTTCACAAAAATGATCACAAATAACTCCAAGTCATTCATTTACAAGCATGCTCAAACAATCAATTTCACTCAAACATGCTCAAATTCAATTTACCCAAATTTTACCCTAATTTAGTTTATGCATCTCAAAATGGCTCTGATACCATTGTTGGGTTGCTATTAAGTCCCAATGATCAATTCAAGCAATGAAACACATGTGAATACAACAATGAAATATGGCGGAATCATACTCACATTGATCGGTTGTGCGATGCGATGAACAAAATCCTTGTGCTCCTCCTAGAAGCTCTCGGCAGTGGGCTTGATTTTGCTCATCCAATTTTCGGTCAACCTCCATGGATGTCCTCCATTGATGCTCCAAGCTCCAAGCTTTGCAAATGGTGATTCCATGCTCACAAGTTAGTTCCCTATCACCTTAGGATGACCCTTCATGTGCTAGCATTGGCAAGATTTGCTATAAATCTTCCTTTTCACTTGTTCTTGCTCACGGTTTTGGCAAGCCAAAAGTGGAGAAAGAATTGGCCCTAGGCCGAATAGAAAGAGAAGAGGGAGAGAGAGAAGTGTGTGTTTGGTTTGTGTATCTAATACACTTATTTGATTTTCCAAAAATCAAATAAAGATATACCAAAATGATTGTAAAAGGCTTTCAAAAAGTGAACAAAAATTTGGAGCCAAAAGTTGTAATTAATGACTTCCAACTACCACCATCAATCACAAGTGACAAGTTGTCACATCACTCAAATAGTATAGACATCACATCAATTGATTGACTAGTGATTTGACGCTTGATGTGACTTGTGGCCGCACTTAAATTCACAATGCGAGTGCGCCTGCAAACACTCCCGGGCTCGGGTTCGCTAATTCCAAATTAACGAATTTTCCATTGCAACGTAATTAAATAATTATGCCTAACAAAATCACTATTCACGTCTAAATTAACTCGTTCGCCCGAATTAAAATCTAATTTTAATTCCGCGTCGAAATCCAATTTCATATAATATATCGAATATATTATTTTATCGATTAATTCCAAATTAATCGTTCTCTCTCTTTAATTAATATTTTATCCCAGATAAAATATCTCCGTAATTAATCCCGGATTAATTTTCTCTCTCTTATAATTAATCCCAGATTAATAAAGTGCGAGTCATACGTCATCGGTGAATTTTCGGGAAGTGACCCATGAGATCCCCGGATATGTTGGCAGTAAATCCGGTCGTTGGACTATCCGAACACGTACGTACCTAGTACTACATTTTTACCGATTTACAAGACATGGTTGGCTTCTAGCAAAGCACCGTGCCTACCCAATTCTCCAGAAATATTCTTACTGGAATATATGATCTATATCAGGTCTAATATACTTAGTATTGCGTATAACGATCCAGTATCGGATGTCACGTGCAAGGCCTAAGGCTGGAAATGTGTCTGCCCCGTACGAAGCACATATCGGATCTCTGATAAATAGTCTCTATAATCGGATAATCATGACCTAGTCATATTATCCCGATGACTACAGTACATAAGAGCACCAGTTCCGTATCCTATGTGATCATCATCTCCACTATGAGTGGAGTGATACTTCCATCTCTACATCACACCCAATTCACTACGATTCTCATATACCCAGAAGAGGCGTTCACAGAACCTGTTAAAGCCCTAGACGACCAAAACCAAAGTATATTGATTGTCGCAAGTATTAACGGTGCAAGTCTCAGGTTAAGACCAAATACACCTACCCTGATTCGGACTTCCATAGACACATAGTCATACTACCAATGGAATTCTGAGGGGTCTATCCAGAGCGAAGCTGTTACCCTACCATCGGTAAACACAATCTCCTATTACACTTGCATGAGTATCCTATACCCAAATATATGAGAACTATGTCGTTATGCTCCCACAACGCGCACAAGTGTAATACTAATATATTCTACATTATCGATGTACAATCTGGATAATACTACGACTAGGGATATTTAATGATTAAACCTTTGTGGATTGATACTGTCTCATATCATCTCAATCCGGAACTAATCATATGGACCTTCTATCATTTATACATCTTGGTAATCTAATTACAAATGATAAAAGAGCAATTTCCTTTGTCACATAGTTAATTTGTACAACAACACCATGATCTGTACAAATAGTGATGCTATGGGCCATAATCGTCCAACAATATGCTAACACAGAGAATATCTTGCAACCTCATTCTGGCTTCAATAATCAAATAGCTTAGCAGAAACCTTCCTTAGAAGACCTCATGAGTGTTAGACAATTATGACCCATAGTGTCACTATTTGTAAAAGACATTGTGGTTTTTGTACAAATTAATTATGTAACAATGAAATAGCATTTTATCATTTTGTAATTTGATTACTTAAATATATAAACGATAAAAGTCTCTATGATTAGTTCCAGATTATAAGATATGAGACAATATCAATCCATAAAGGTTTAATCATTGAATATCCCTAGTCGTAGTATTATCGAGACTGGACATCGATAATACAGAATAGACTAGTATTGCACTTTTACGTGTTATGGAAGCGTAACGACATAGTTCTCATATATTTAAGTATTGGATACTTATGCAAGTGTGATAGGAGGTTGTGTTTATCGATGGTACGGAAACAGCTTCGCTCTGGATAGACCCCGCGGAATCCCATTGGTAGTATGACTATGTGTCTATGGGAATCCGCATCAGGGTAGGTGTATTTGGTCTTAACCTGAGACTTGCATCGCTAGTACTTGCGACAATCAATACACTTTGGTTTTGGTCGTCCAAGACTTTAACAGGTTCTGTGTACACCTCTTCTGGGTTTATTGAGAATCGTAGTGTATTGGGTGTGATGTCAAGACAGAATTATCACTTCAATCATATGGAGATGATGATCACGCAGGGATACAGAACTGGTGCTCTAAATGGTTGCAACCATCGGGATAATATGACAAGGTAATGATTATCCAATTAAAGAGACTAGTTTCTTGTAGTCCGATATATGCTTCGTACGGGGCAGACACTATTCCAGCCTTAGGCCTTGCATGTGACATCTGATACCGGATCGCAATACGCAATACTACGTATACTACGCCTGACATAGATTAAATATTTCTTTAAGAATATTTCTGGAGAAATGGGTAGGCAATGTGCTTTTCTAGAAGCCAACCATGTCTCGTAAATCGGTAAAAATATAGTACGAGGTATGTACGTGTTCGGATAGTCCGACGACCGGATTTACTGCCAACATATCAAGGGATCTCATGGGTCGCTTCCCGAAGATTCACCGATGACGTATGATTCAAACATAATTAATCTGGGATTAATTACGGAGAGATTTTATCTAGGATAAAATACTATTTGAAGAGAGAGAACGATTAATTTGGAATTAATCGATAAAATAATATATTTGATTTATTAAACGAAATTAGATTTCGACGCGGAATTAAAATTGGATTTTAATTCGGGCAAACAAATTAATTTAGAATTAATTCGCGAGCGACGTGAATAGTAATTTTGCTAGTCATAATTATTTAATTAAATTTGATTTAATTACGTCGTAACGAAAAATTCGTTAATTCGGAATTAACGAACCCGAGCCCGGAATGCGTTTGCGGGCCCACTCGCATTTTGAATTAAAGTGGGGCCCACAAGTCACATCGTGCATCACATCGCTTGTCACTTTAGTGATGGACATCAAGTCACCTTTTTATGATTAACAACCAGTCACTATTCATGAAAGTGGTAGTTGAAAGCATTGAATGCTTATTTTCCCTCCAAAATTGCTTTATGCTTTTTGGAAAAGCATATACCATTTTGTGTGTTGACTTTGGAAGTTGTAATTGGTTTTAGAAACAAAAGAACACAAACTCTCTCAACTCTCTCATGTTGGCCGAATCCTCCAAGGCTTAAAGTGAAAATTTTGTTGCAATTTTTTCCAAAGCTAGCTCTTGAAGAATCATTCTAAGGTGATAGGGAAACCAACCTTTGAGCTTGGAATCACCATCAAAGCTTGGAGATTGAAGATAACAACCAAAGGTGACCTTGGCCGAGCACTTCAAGGGCTTATTGATTTGATGTTCAACGCATCCTAAAACTGATCAAAGTGAGTATGATTCCGCCATATCTCCTTTTGTATTCACATGTTTTTTATGCTTAAATATGATCTTGGGAATGCCTTAGAAACCAACAATGGTATCATGGAGCCAATTTAAGCATGAAATATGATTAGGGTTCATATACTAAAATTTGGGTAAATTGGATTTGAGCATGATTTAACCAAATTGTTTGTTTAAGCATGCTTGTAAATGGATAACTTGGAGTTATGTGTGATCAATTTTATGAAAAATTAATTGGATCAATTTTTTGCCCAAATTATAGGCTTGGCCAAATGTGTGTATAGCCCTAAAGTCATGGTATTTTTGTTTTTTGATCATTGGATGAGTTGAAAAACATGGTTATGTTGATTTGAGATTCAATCGGATTGAAATCGGAATCGAACGTAAATAAACCCTAAAATGTCGTGAGCTATGGAGCATGAAATGAGATGATTTTTTGTTTCAAAATGTTGGACATGAGTTGAACAAATTAATACATGATTAATTGATTAAATTAGTATTTTGGAAATATTAATTTAGATAATTAATTGATGTAATACACTTTAATTAATTGAATTTTGAAATTTGGAAAATTAAAATTTAATTAGTTGGGCTTGATTTAGAATTGGGCTTATAATGTTGTATTTGTGCCTAATGGGCTTGGTTGGGCCAAGTTGGTTTAGGTCAATTGGATTGGATCCAAATTGGGCCTAAATCATTCCATTAAGTCCAAATATGACAAATGTGCCTTTTATGTTTAATTGGGCCTTATGGGCCGAAATTGGTTTCTTGGCAAATATGGTGATTCCTTAATTGGGCTTTGGTATTTAGGGTTGACCCATATTGACCAAAGTCCATGCCTTAAGAAATTAATTGAAAGCCCATTGGACTTTAATTAAACGACATTGGATGTTAATTGGGCTTTGAGACCCATTTAGATTAGATTTGGAATCTAAGTCGTAAAAGCGCATTAAAAAGTGTAGTTATTTAATTTGGAATTAAATATAAATTAGTATTGAATACGAATTAAATTAGATTTAAATTGTAGTTCGATATAATTCAAGAATTCGTACTTTGAGTACTTATTCTCAAACGAGTTGGACTCACGCAAAATCAAATCGTTGTTTGAACATTGGATGATCACTTTATTCAAGATTAATTAATTGGATTAGATTGATTGAATAACATGCTTTGTGTGAATACATGGATGTGTTTATGAATAATGTATATCGGATGGATATTAGAGGGGAAATGACAATTTTGGAAATTGTTGTAAATTTAGAATTTATTAAATTGGACCTGCGTGTCTAGCCTTATCTCTCTTGATTCTTTGTATTTCTCTTCTCACCTAATTCCCCTCAATGTTAATGAGGTTTCTTTAATTGTATTATGTAATTGGGTAGAAGTAAGAATAGTGCTAGCGGGGAGAGGAAAGAGAGTGATTTGTTCTAGGAACAATCTGTAAGATATCAATCCGTATATCATTATTAATTTATTTTCGCGCCTTATTATGCTTTTAGAATGCATGCTTAAGGGTGTATGATGAGACCTAACAAAGATAATAAATTGGTTGCCAATTTACGCGAAAAACCCTCAATAAATATTAAGCGTTTTCATTCCATTGAGTGATTCTTACTCAAGATCCAAGATTGGCACTGGTTTGTTGGCCAAAGTCAAGACCTTTGTCCATCGTGGATGTGTTTGAATCATGAAGGCTTTGTTACATATCGTGTGTCTTGTCAAGTTGTGATTTTTTGGCCAAAGTCAAGATCACTTCTTATCCATCGACATCGATTATGAACCTTTCCAAAGTTAATGGGTTCCGCTTAACTGGAATCATTAAGCTTATTATGCCAAAGCCAAGGCTTAGTTGTTTCTGAGGAAAAAGGTTAGGAAAATATATTGGATATATTGGCATATATATTGTATATATGTTTCGGACTTGGAGATCCACCTACCGGATCTAGGAATTGGATGAGATCCAATTGATCTTAGGATCTACCTAGTTAAATATCATACAGCTTGTTGGCCAAAGTCAAGGTTGTGTGTTTTATTTAACGGGATCCTAGCCCACTAGGAAACTAGGTTTCCCGAGTACTCAACAGAGGTTAGAGGCTCACCGAAAAATAGTGGGAGGCTAGTATTGAATTTGCAATTTCGTTCAAATACTTAGCTTTACGCGCTTTCAAATTATTTCGTCAATTACTTTTATTAGTTGGACTAATATATTATATTTTTTTTATAACAGTTAGACTGTACCCATACATCGTTAATCGAATAGTTGGACTATTGCGGTTAAGATGACAGGAAAGTTAAGCATTAGAGATATTGTCATGGGTGACAACGTCTTTAATGGCACAAACTTTCAGGACTAGGATATAAATCTCAGAATTGTTCTGGGATCTGAGAAGTTACTCTATACTATAGAGCGACCTCTTGGGCCTAAGCCCCGACCTGATCAGTTGCTTGAGCTAGAGCTTTGGAAGACTCATAGCGATGACAATACGACTGCTCAATCGGTAATGCTTGCCGCTATGACTCCGCAATTCCGTCGTCAAAACAAGGGGTTGGATCCCTATGAGATGATGGCGAAGTTGCATGATCTTCACCGATCTAACCTAGATCGCAAAGATATGAGTTGCAGAAGAAGCTATTCTGCGCTCGTCGAATGTCAGAGGGTCCGTCTGTTGAGCACCATGTGTCACAGATGATTGCTGACATTGAGCAGCTCAGACAGATGGGCATAGTCTTCGAGGCTGAGACTTCAGTAGATTTGATCTTACAGTTTCTCCCCGACACTTGGAGTGGGTTCATCATGAACTACAACATGTTGAACCAAGACAAAATCTTGGAGAGTTGATGTCCACTCTGCGTGAGCAGAAAAGGAGCTTCTTAAGGCAAGAAGCGCGAGACGCACTATGCTTCAACATCTCAGACTCCGAGGGCTTGGCCCAAGGCGACTGGAGGTGTCAAGAAGAAAGAAGCATAAGAATAAGGGCAATGCCAAATAGTCAAAGGGTTCTGGGAAACCTAAGGAAAAATCCAAAGATGTTTGTCTGCAGTGCGGCAAGCGGGGTCACTGGATGTATGACTGCCGCGAGTACAAGGCACACATGAAGGAAATCAAAGCGGGCAAGGCTCCGGCTTCAGGTATGTTTGTTATAGAAATAAACATGTCTACTACTAGGTTTAAAAATTGGATTTCTGATTCTGGTTGTGGAACTCATATATGTACTGATGTGCAGGATCTGCAGATTAGCAGGAGACTGGCCTCAGGAGAGATTGACCTCCGCGTTGGAAATGGGACACAGGTCACCATTTTGGCTGTTGGCACTTTTGTTTTGGAACTGCCCTCGGGCATGTACTTAAAATTACAGACTGTTATTATGTACCTAGTTTGACTAGGAATATTATTTCTGTATCTATGTTAGCCCAATGTGGGTACACTTTTGTATTTAGAAAACACTGGGTGTTTTATGTATAAAAATGATATGGAAATTTGCACTGCTGATGTAAATAATGGTCTATATATTTTGAATATGAATCAATCTCAAACATATAATGTAACAAACAAAAGGCTTAAAGTAAGTAACAAAGATGAAACTTACATGTGGCATTGTCGTCTGGGACACATAAACAAGACACATATATCCACACTTTCGAAGAGTGGGTACTTGGACGGATTTTATCCAAATTCATATGACGTCTGCGAATCTTGTTTATTAGGCAAGATGCCTAAATCACCTTTTAGGGGTAAAGGTGCACGTGCACCACCCCTTGTTCATAGTGACATTTGTGGGCCCATGTCTAGCCAGGCTAGAGGTGGATATGAATACTTCATAACCTTTACGGATGATGCATCGCGTTATGGTTATGTGTATCTTATGAGACACAAGTCGAAAACTTTTGAGAAATTCAAAGAGTTTCGACACGAAGTAGAAAAACAGACCGGCAAAAGTATTAAGACATTACGGTCGGACCGTGGTGGTGAATACTTGAGCAATGAGTTTCTTGATTACTTGAAAGAATATGGTATTCTTTCACAGTGGACTCCTCCAGGAACACCGCAATTAAACGGTGTGTCCGAACGGAGAAACCGAACTTTGTTAGACATGGTAAGGTCTATGATGAGTCGCACAGAGCTACCTATTTCCTTCTGGGGATATGCATTGAACAGTGCAATACTTATTTTGAATAAGGTTCCGTCAAAGTCTATTCAACAAACTCCGTATGAAATATGGACAGGAAAGAAACTGGGTTTCTCATTCCTGAAGATTTGGGGTTGCTGGGCATACGTCAAACATTTGGAAGGTACCAAACTAGAACCCAAATCGGATAAATGCCTATTTGTAGGATATCCTAGGGAAACCAAAAGATATTACTTCTATCACCCACAAGAGAACAAAGTATTTGTTGCTCTACATGCGGTTTTCCTTGAGAAGGAATTCCTAAATGCAGTGATAAGTGGGAGGAAAGTAGAACTCGATGAAAATCGGAGTGATACTGTTCCTGGCACAGAATCCTTAACGGAACATGAACAGTCCATCAGGGATGAGACTGTACCACAATCTTCGAATACACAAGGACCGCGTAGGTCGAAGAGAGTCAGAAAACAACCTGAGAGGTATGGGTTTCTGATCTCACCTCATGTGGATATTAATCTTATTGAGGAAGACGAGCCGGCTACGTATGAGGAAGCGATACAAGGTATCGACTCCGGTTTATGGCAAGATGCCATGAATTCCGAAATGGATTCCATGTACACCAACCAAGTTTGGACACTGGTTGATGCACCAGAAGGCGTAAAGCCTATTGGTTGCAAATGGGTCTTCAAGAGGAAGACCGACATGGATGGCAACATACAAACGTACAAAGCTAGGCTTGTAGCGAAAGGGTATCGTCAACGACATGGTGTCGATTACGACGAAACTTTTTCACCCGTTGACATGATTAAATCCATTCGGATAATGCTTGATATTGTTTCATATTTCGATTACGAGATATGGGAGATGGACGTCAAAACCGCTTTCCTTAACGGAAACCTTTTGGAGGATGTTTATATGCAACAGCTTGATGGTTTTGTCGTACCAAGACTTGCAAATAAGGTTTGTAAGTTAAATCGATCCATTTATGGATTGAAGCAAGCATCACGTTCTTGGAACCAACGTTTTGATGAGATCATAAAAGAATATGATTTCGTTAAAAACGAGGATGATCCTTGTGTATATAAGATGGTTAGTGGGAGCGCACTGACATTCATTGTCCTTTACGTTGATGATGTATTGCTTATTGGCAATGACATTCCCATGTTAACATCGGTGAAAGATTGGATTTCATTAAAATTCTCCATGAAAAATCTGGGGAGAAGCAGCCTTTATTCTAGGAATAAAGATCTACCAGGATAGATCTAGAAAGCTGCTTGGACTCTCCCAGAGCACGTACATTGACAAAGTGTTGAAGATATTCAACATGGATCAGTCCAAGAGGGGACTGTTGCCAGTATCACATGGCGTCACTCTATCTAAGGACACGTGTCCTAAAACTCAAGATGAGAGAGACAACATGAGTCGGATACCGTTCGCTTTGGTAGTCAGATCGATCATGTATGCCATGATATGTACGCGACCTGATGTCTCGTATGCTTTGAGCATGTGTAGTCGCTATCAGGCCGATCCAGGTGATGGTCACTGGATGGCGGTTAAGAATATCCTTAAGTATCTTAGACGAACTAAGGATGCTTTCTTATTCTATGGAGATGGAGAACTTGAGGTAACTGGGTATACCGATGCAAGTTTCCAAACCGATAAAGACGACTGCAAGTCGCAATCCGGGTACATATTTTGTTTGAATAATAGAGCAGTAAGCTGGAAATCTTCCAAGCAAGAGACTGTTGCCGATTCAACAACAGAAGTGAAGTATATTGATGCAGCTGAAGCATCAAAAGATGCAGTTTGGATCCGTAAATTCCTAATTGGATTAGGAGTAGTTCCGTTAGCAGCTGAGCCTGTTCCATTGTATTGTGACAATAACGGGGCTATAACGCAGGCTAAGGAACACGGTCTCATCAACGATCCAAGCATGTTCTTCGACGTTTCCATCTGATTCGTGAGATCATACATCGTGGCGATGTGAAGATCGAGAAGGTCGCATCAGAGGACAACATTGCAGATCCACTGACGAAATTAGATGCTTGAGTGACTGGCTAGAGGCCAAGTGGGAGATTGTTAACAATTATGACCATAGCGTCACTATTTGTAAAAGACATTGTGGTTTTTGTATAAATTAATTATGTAGCAATGAAATTGCATTTTATCATTTTGTAATTTGATAACTTAAATATATAAATGATAAAAGTCCCTATGATTAGTTCCGGATTATAAGATATGAGACAGTGTCAATCCATAAAGGTTTAATCATTGAATATCCTAGTCGTAGTATTATCGAGACTGGACATCGATAATGCGGAATAGACTAGTATTGCACTTGTGCGTGTTATGGAAGCATAACGACATAGTTCTCATATATTTAAGTATTGGATACTTTTGCAAGTATGATAGGAGGTTGTGTTTACCGATGGTATGGAAATAGCTTCGCTCTGGATAGACCCCGCAGAATCCCATTGGTAGTATGACTATGAGTCTATGGGAATCCGCATCAGGGTAGATGTATTTGGTCTTAACTTGGGACTTGCATCGCTAGTACTTGCGACAATCAATACGCTTTGGTTTTGGTCTCCCAGGACTTTAACAGGTTCTGTGTACGCCTCTTCTGGGTTTATTGAGAATCGTAGTGGATTGGGTGTGATGTCAAGATGGAAGTATCACTTCAGTCATATGGAGATGATGATCACGCAGGGATACAAAACTGGTGCTCTAAATGGTTGCAACCATCGGGATAATATGACAAGGTCATGATTATCCGATTAAAGAGACTAGTTGCTTGTAGTCCGATATATACTTCGTACGAGGCAAACACTATTCCAGCCCCGGGCCTTGCATGTGACATCCGATACTGGATCGCAATACGCAATACTACGTATACTACATATACTACGCCTGACATAGATTTAATATTCCTTTAAGAATATTTCTGGAGAATTGGGTAGGCACGGTGCTTTGGTAGAAGCCAACCATGTCTCGTAAATCGGTAAAAATATAGTACGAGGTACGTACGTGTTCGGATAGTCCGACGACCGAATTTACTGCCAATATATCCAGGGATCTCATGGGTTGCTTCCCGAAGATTCACCGATGACGTATGATTCAAACATAATTAATCTGGGATTAATTACGGAGAGACTTTATCTAGGATAAAATACTATTTGAAGAGAGAGAACGATTAATTTGGAATTAATCGATAAAATAATATATTCGATATATTAAACGAAAATAGATTTCGACGTGGAATTAAAATTGGATTTTAATCCTGGCAAACAAATTAATTTGAATAATTCGCAAGCGATGTGAATATTAATTTTGCTAGGCATAATTATTTAATTAAATTTAATTTAATTACGTCGCAACGGAAAATTCGTTAATTCGGAATTAACGAACCCGAGCCCGGAATGTGTTTGCGGGCCCACTCGCATTTTGAATTAAAGTGGGGCCCACAAGTCATATCACACATCACATCGCTTGTCACTTTAGTGATGAAAGTCAAGTCACCTTTTTGTGATTGACAACCAATCACTATTCATGAAAGTGGTAGTTGAAAGCATTGAATGCTTATTTTCCCTCCAAAATTGCTTTATGCTTTTTGGAAGAGCATATACCATTTTGTGTGTTGACTTTGGAAGTTGTAATTGGTTTTAGAAACAAAAGAAACACAAACTCTCTCAACTCTCTCATGTTGGCCGAATCCTCCAAGGCTTAAATGGAAAATTTTGTTGCAATTTTTTCCAAATCTAGCACTTGAAGAATCATTCTAAGGTGATAGGGAAACCAACCTTTGAGCTTGGAATCACCATTAAAGCTTGGAGCTTGAAGATGAAACAACCAAAGGTGACCTTGGCCGAGCACTTCAAGGGCTTATTGATTTGGTGTTCAATGCATCCTAAAACCATTCAAAGTGGGTATGATTCTGCCATATCTCCTTTTGTATTCACATGTTTTTATGCTTAAATATGATCTTGGGAATGCCTTAGAAACCAACAATGAGCACGTTTGTTGCTAAAACTTCAGAGAGGTTTGAGAAGAATGAGTCGAGACTGAACAATATTGAAACACACATGGGCAATATAGGGGCAACAATGAAGTCCTTAGAAGTGCAAATAGGGTAGCTTGCTTATTCTACGGCTAATCAATAGAAAATGGGTATTTACCAGTAATACCGAGGTAAATCCTAAGGAGCAGTGCGAATCCATAACCCTCAGGAGTGGAAAAGAGACTAAAGATACCTCTCAGGACCAATGCAGTCAAGATAAAGAAGAAGCAATTCAAGAGGAAACAATAAGGAAAAAAAGGAATAATGCAACAGCTCCTTCATATAAGCCATCTCTCATCCCGAAAACACCTCTAACACATCCTCATCGCTTTCAAAGGAAGAAATTGGATGATCAGTTCGCCAAGTTTCTCGATATCTTTAAGAAGATCCATATCAACATCCCATTCACAGATGTTTTGGAACAAATATCAAACTATGTGAAGTTTATGAAGGAGATGATGTCCAAGAATAGGAAGCTGGAAGATTTTGAAAATGTAGCACTCATAGAAGAGTGTAGTGTTATCATACAGAAGTAGCTTCCTCCAAAGCTAAAGGATCATGGCAGCTTTACCATACAGTGCACTATTGGGAATCAATATTTTGGTAAGGTGCTATATTATTTGGGTGCTTGTATCAATCTCATGCCCTTATCCATCTACAAACAGTTGGGCATAGGAGAGATGAAACCAACCACAGTTACATTGCCGCTAGCAGATAGATCCCCAACCTACCCACGAGGAATAGTAGAGGATGTATTGGTTAAGGTGGATAAGTTCTACTTCCATGCTGAATTCTTTATTCTTGATATAGAAGAGGATCATGACATCCTAATCATCATCGGGAGACATTTCTTGGCAACCAACAGAGCGATCATTGATGTGTAGAAAGGTGAACTGAAAATGAGAGTTCAAGATGAAGAAGTAACCTTCAATGTTTTCGGAGACATGTCGAGTCCTTAAGGTGTTGAAGAATATCGCAGGATAGACATTGTAGAAAAACCAGTTGCAGTAGATAATGACTATATGCTAGGCCCATCTCAATGTATTATAGCCAACACACATGGTGAATCTGTAGTTAAGCAACCAAAAAGCATAGTGCAGCCATGCAAAGAAGATCATCCGCCGCTAGAAGAGAAATTGATCCCAAAGCATCGTAAAAAGAGGAAATTAAGAGTCAGTGCTCACTTGAAGATGATCTTTGGGAAGCTCAAAAGTGATCAAGCCAATTTTTCCATATGTGTTGTCCAAAATTTCAACCATCAGTAGACCCTGAAGAACCATCCATGGATAAACTGCCACAGCTAGCCAAAAATTCTTTTTGATGTCATAACAATCGGTGGACACCAAAGAAGAAGGCACATAAGATTACCCGGTCCATTACATTGAAGCCATCATTACCACTTGGGTGGTTGCGTATGGCTGAAGACATTAAACTTAACGCTAGTGGCGAGGCAACCATTACATTTGTTTGTTTTATTTCGTATTAATTAGTTTACATGTGTGTTTATGCATGTGTTAATACAACTCACACAGCCTGCAACCAAGTTTTGACCAGTAGAAGCCTGATCAACTCCATACACGGTAGTGTTTTTCCTCACTCATATTTCTTTATGTTTATCTTACATTGAGGAAAATGCAAGTTTTAAGTTTGAGGGTGTGTGCATGTAGTGATAGTATCTGTTATTTTTAAAATAAAAATTTATTTTTAGTCCTATATAATAAAACATAAAGTCCAAATGATGAGTTTTGTTTGCTTTCGGATGAAATCTTAGAAATGATATGTTCATAATTTACTTTTATCTGATGCCTTAAGTAGGTGATCTAAGTTAGACTCGTAAGCACTTAACAATAGGTTTTTAGCAGTAAGAACCTAGGTAGTTGGCAAAGTGACTAGGTGAATAAATTGATTACCGATGAATGACCGTTTGCTTAGATGTCTATCTCGATTTGCTAGTGTTATGATGTATGGTATGGTTAAAAACGAAAGAGAAAAAAATGAGAGTTTTGAAAAAAAAAAAAAAAAAAAAAAAAAGAAGTTATACAACCTATAACCAATAAGCATGAATTCATCCATGGGCGAGTGTTAGGACCACCATAAGGAGAAATGCTACTTTAAAGGGTAGGTGTGTTGAAAAAAAAATGAAAAAAGAAAATGGAAAGAAAAAATCGTACCATACTGAGCAAGAAAAGACAAATACAATAGCACTTTTAAGACATCTAGGTTGGTTTGACCCATCGAACCCCAAATTTTGAGACGAAATCATTGAGTTGGCTTAAGTCGAGCTATGAATGAACCTTAACACACACACTATGAGTCTGGCTTAGATAATTTATTCAAGAACTTGGATTTTAGTTGCATTGAGTATTTTGAAAGTTCTCTGATTTCATTGGTAGGCATTCTTTGAGAACAATATTATGTGTAACTATCAGGACTATTTTATTTTGTTTGCTTTTATATTTTTGCATGATTGCATGTTAAATGACGTTTGTGGGTGTCGTCGTTGTAAGCGCTCATGAGACTATAACTCATCCACTAGAGTCGTCTAGGGGTTTAAAGGTTTGTTGCATACGCTAAATACAATCGTGATCCCTACGAAAGTGGCCTATTTAATTTAGTTACTTTTGTTTTTTTTGTTTTTATTTAGTTTTTATTTAGTCTTTTTCTCGGGACTAGCATAATCTTAAGTTTGGGGGTGTTTGATAAGTGCGGTTTATACCCTCTTATTCATGTATTCTTAGCTTACTATTTTGTTAGGTTCTGTATCATTTTAATATATTTTGTAGTTTCTTTTATGTTTTATTGATAGGAAGCATTGAAACATGGATCTTGAGGCAAATTGACTTATGTTGGGACCTTACGGACGCAACGGAAGCACGCTTGAAGGCTAAATTCACAGAAAACACTCACCCTCAAAAATGGGGTGGCGTTGCGATGCCCATTATGGCGTCGCGATGCCCCACCAGGATGCCAACATCGAAATTCCCAAGGATTTGACATCGCGACGCTGCGGCAAAATCCTAGAATCTTCAGAAATCATTATTCTACAAGCACAATGACTCCAAGACTTCCATATAAATATAGAAGCTCGTCCAAAACCCTAAAAGAGGGGAAAAATACAAAACAAGAGTTTTAAACACTTATTTTAGAGAGATCCAAGGAATATGATTGAAGAGCGACAAGAGGAGATGAATGCGGTGACATCCAAAGATAAATGGATTCGATTCAGGTTTTATCTTATAGTTTCTTTCTTTAAACTCTAATGATATCTAACATGTTATTGACATTATATTCACTGTTTTTATCTTTAGTCATGAACTAACTCTATTAAACTATAGGATGATGTAGCTTATGCTTGAACCTATGTATTGATTGCCAAATTAATTGTTATGAAATTTTATTTGAGTTTATTTATATTCTCTTGTGTTTAATGCTTCTAGTTTGTTGGCCACAAATTAAGATGATGCATTTTTAGAATCTATCACTCGGGAGAGGAGATTTTGACTATGATCTAGAGAATATAAACTAGAAGATTTGTAGAGTTCGGGAGAACCTATAATCCCTTTGAAGTCGTTAACAAATAATTACAGGACGTAATGTGTTGTTAATTACTAGATTTTTATAGGGATATCGAAGTCTGTAATTGATAATATTTTCAATCGGCATTCGGGAGAGGAAGTTAGAATAATTTAGGATTCTTGACTTTTAAATAATGCAACTGAATAAGAATTGATTGGCATAGCAAATACATAGGGGATAGCTAGGTGAAATCAGACTCTAGAACCTCTCTCATCTTAGATTATCTCAAGTTAAAAGTTTAGATTTCTTGTTTCTTAGTTTTTAGTCTTAATTTAGTTTATCTTAAATTACTTTATAAATAAAATTAAGTTTATCAATTATAGTACTTAGTGAGAATTTGATTACAATCCCTGTGGATTCGACACTCATACTTATCTTTACTAAAACTTGACACCGTATACTTGCGGTATGATAACAAGCTTCATAGTATATATGGTTGAGAAATGCACAAATTTAGAGAATTAATTCTACATTCAATTCTCTTGTTTTTAGTTGAGTTGTAAAGCTTTGTAGTTTTTCTCTCATTAACTGTATTTTGTTATAAATGAATCAATACAAAATGTGTCTAATTTTCCCATAACATCCTTGTGTATCAATTGGTTTTCATTATTGTTGTCTCTTTTGTACATAAGCCTACATTTGTTCTGGTTCAAGAAGCAGGATCTTGATCCAAGATTCTGGTCAAGAAGCAACATAATCTTAACAGAGTGGTATCAGAGTCTCATTGGAAGGTATAGGCTATGTCCATGGCAATGGTTGATATTGAAAAGTTCACCAGTGATGGTGACTTCACCCCTTAGAAGTTGAAGATGCGGGTTTTATGGGTTCATCAATGGCTGAAGTATGATCTTGATGAAGAGAAAGATGATTCAAAGGCAACTACAAGTTCCCTCACTGGAGCACAAAAGTCTGATATCTTTAAGAAAGCACATAGTGCTATGATATTGAGTCTTGGTGATAAGTTGTTGAGGGAAGTTTCTGAAGAAAAGACTGTTGCCGGTAATTAGAGGAAACTTAAGGTCTTGTACATGACAAAATCATTGGCAAACAGATTGTAACTGAAGAAAAAATTGTACACGTTTGCAACGGTTCAAGGTATGTCCATCTAAAAACATATAGATAGCTTTAATAATATCATATTAGATCTTGAGAACATTGAGGTGAAAATTGATAATGAAGACAAATTTATTCTGCTACTGAGCTCCCTCCCTGACTCATACAAAATCTTAATTGATACAATATTTTATGAGAGAGATACCTTACCAACGGAAGATATGAAGTCAAATTTAAATTCAAATGTGTTAAAAATGAGGCTTGATGGCAAATATTTGGATTCTGGTGAAGGGCTAACAGCAAACGCAGGGCCTAAAAAGAAGAAAAAAAGATTAAAAGCAAAAACAACGGCCAAGAAACCCACAAAGAATCAAGAGTCTGTCAAAGAAAGAATGAAGAGGAGAAAGTTTTCTACTGCAAGAAGCAGTGACACTACATTAGAGACTATGCAGAGAAAAAAAGAGGGGCAAAATGACTTTAGTGATGCAGCTGTTACATCAGATGAGTAATCTAATGATGGCTATCAAAATGCATATTTGTTGATCTCTACAAATGGTAATACAGAAGGTCAGTGGGTACTTGATTCAGGCTATTCTTTTTATATGTGTCCTCATAAATCATTATTTCATCATTACCAGCCCATATATAGAGGTAGGGTGCTTATAGAAAAAAATTGCGTGTAAAATAGTTGGTTTGGGTCTGTCAATATTAAAATGTTTGATGAGATCACAAGAACATTACCTAATATGAGACATGTGCCCGAGTTAAAGAGAAATCTAATCTCTTTAGGCATGTTGGATGCCTCACAACACTTCTTTAAATCGGATGAATGAGCAATAATGGTCATGAAGGATGGAATGGTTGTTATAAGGGGCGAAAAGAGGAATGGACTATATGTACTAATTGGTTCAGCCATAACAGTGAATTTTGCAATGTCACCAACTTCAGAATTGGATAAAACCAAGCTATGACACTTGAGGCTAAGCCATATGAGCCTGAAGGGGATGCAAGAACTGAGAAAACAATGATGCTTGTGTGGAGATAAGGTTGATAGTCTAGAGTTCAGTGAAAACTGTATTTTTGGTAAAGCACATAGAGCGAAGTTCCCAAAAGGTGCGCACAAGTCAAAAAATGTATTAGACTATGTGAATTCTGACCTTTAGGGGCCTGCTCAAGTGCTCTCTCTCAGTGGAAGAAAGTATTTCATGTCTCTAATTGATGACTTCTCTAGAAAGGTTTGGGTGTATGTACTTAAATCCAAAGAGAAGTGTTTGAAAAATTTAAAAGTATGGATGGTCCTTGTGCAGAACCAAATTGGAAGGAATGTGAAAGCACTCAAGACAGATAATGGTTCGTAATTTTGCAACAGTTGGTTTGAATATTTATGTCAAAGTAGTGACATCATGAGGCATAAGACAGTAAGGTTCACTCAGTAAAATGGCCTAGTTGAGAGAATGAACATAACCCTTATTGACAAAACCAGGTGTATGCTCATAAATTCTAAGTTACCAAGGATTGTTTGGGCAGAAGCTGCCACAACACCCTACTATATGTTCAATAGGAGTCCATCATCGGCTATCCAGTTCAAGACACCAGAATAGATGAGGTCAAAGAAGCCTACATGGTATGACAACCTCATGATATTTGGTTGTCCAGTATTTGTGAATGTCAAACAAGGAAAGCTTGATGCAATAGCCTTGAAAGACATATTTGTAGGTTACTCTGATGGTGTCAAAGGGTATAAGGTTCATGTGGACAACATACAAGGTGCATAATCAGCAAGATGTGGTGTTTAATGAAGAAGCTATGATCAAAATTGGAGATGAACATGACACCAACACCAAAGCAGATGAATCTCCCTCTGAGAGTTCTAAGCTTAAGGTGGAGCTTCATTCAGACAGATGAAAATCTGATGGAGTGATATTTCATCATGTTTTGCCAGAAGAGATGCAAGGAAGTGATGAATCTGAACTGTGTATGCCACAGGGATCAGATTTACATGATTATAATTTAGCAAATGACAGAGAAATGAGACAAATAAAGCCTCCAAGAAGGTATCCATGCTTCAGAAAACATGTTTATGCTGACCTAATATCATATGCTTTGATGAGTGCAGATGACATTTGCATAGAAGAGCCTAGCAAGTATTCAGAAGCATTGAAAAGTAGCCATAGTGAAAAATGGCTTAAGGTCATTAATGAAGAGATGAGTTCTTTAGAAAAGAATAAGACTTTGATTCTTGTTCCTAAGCCAACAAATAAGAAGATTGTCATTTGTAAATGGATCTTCAAGAAAAATGAGGGTATTTGATGAACACTAAAAAATGCATATTTATTAAAAGAAACATCAATCAATTTACACTTGTAGTTTTATTAATCCCCTTAATTCAACATAATAATTAAATTTATATTTTATATATTTTTATTGTGATTTTTATCTTTTATGTGGATGAAATAATATTTTGGATGCATATCTAGAAAAATGGACTTGACATTTGGATTTTGGAGGCCAGAAATTTAATGGGGTGTTCTAACAGCATACAACTTCAGAAATTCAAACCCTGTGCAATGTTCGTATTTTGGCCATAATTTTTTACTCCGATATCATATTGAAGTGACTCTAGTTCCGGATGAAAAAAGACTCAAATATCTACAACTTTACTAGTGACAAGATCTTCTAATTCTGAAGTTTTCAAGAACGAAATTGACAAAGAAACCAAAGTGTGTGATATGTAAAAGTCATTGTCAAATTAAAAAATAAAAAATATTTATCAATTTCTCCACCAAACATGCTTGCATGTTTGATGGAACAATTGGTGGAGCAATTGATGGAAGCTATTGTCAAATACATGGCAAGAGGTTCTCTGCACTTCATTTTCTTCAGTCTGATTTCCACAAGTCTCTCTGAAAATTTGTGAAGTTTAAGCTCTTGTGTGTTTTATTTTCTTTCAAGCTTTTTTGTATTTTATTTTCTTTCAGTAATAAAATAATGTGTATTTTTATTCAAATTATGAGTAGCTAATTTATTTTTGCTGTGGAAAAAGGTGAAGCTTTTAAAATGAAAATATAGATTAATCTCACTTATATTATAATATATAAATTATAATCTATTGCTTAATACTTAATTTAAATCTGAATTAATTATTGATAAAATTTGATACCGCCTATATGGCTGATTTTATTTATTTAGCATAATTGAGTACCTAATTGGACTTGTTATAGACAGAAGTTATCACCGCCTTTATAGATGGTTTTATATGTTGAGGCATAATTAATTCCTGAAATAAATTAATTGGGTAATAATGATAATTATATATTATAAAAAGTGAGATTTATATACTTAAAATATTAAAAGTGGATCCCCTAATCTCAGTATTTTATTTTATTATTACAGTCCAATTGTATGGTAACTTACCAGGTTATTTTATTACTTTGACACTCTTATACTTGGGAGTAAATAATCACGTTTTGAGCGTGTCAAGTTTTTGGTGCCGTTGTCGGGGAATATAATTTAGTAGATAGAATAATAATTTAACATCCTTGTATATTTTTTTTTATTTTTTTTTTATATTTTTATTTTTGCATTTTCTGTATCTTTTTTTAACACTACATTTGTATTTTTTTGGTCATTTATTTTAACCTTTTTTTTTCTTTTCATTCACTTGTTTATTTTTTTCTTTTTGTAAGTATTATATTTGTATTTTTAAATTTTATCATATAGTTTGCATTTAGGTTGCATGAAACACTGGTCTCGATCATCTAACGGTAGATTAAATAGAGAGTCTCCATCACCTTCATCGTCAGTCAAAATGGTTAAAAACCAAAATGAAAATCCATCTGCCCGAGTTGAAAACCCAGTTGATCAGGAAGAAAACGAGTCTCATCATGACGATCTTAATCATCCTAGGACACTCAGACAGTTCATGAATCATGCTAGGACATGATCATCATCTTGTATTATTTTTCCCCCCAGATACAACATGTTTCAATTTTAAGTCAGGTGTCATCCAACTTTTACCTACATTCCACGGTTTAGAATCAGAAAATCCATATCAACACTTAAGGGAATTTGAAGAGGTATGTAATACTTGCACAGACCAAAATTGCAGCATGAATATAATTCGATTAAAGTTTTTCCCTTTTCTTTAAAGGATAAAGCTAAAATTTGGCTGAAGAACCTTAGGTCAGGATCCATTAGAACATGGGATGATTTACAAGAACAGTTCCTAACAAAATTCTTTCCCCCTCACAGGACAAACTCCTTTAAGAGGATAATCACAACTTTCACACAATAGTCAAGGGAAATACTTTACTAATGTTGGGAGATGGTTAAAGATGTTGAATGTTTGTCCACATCACGGGTTTGAAACATGGAGGCCAGTCGCCTACTTCTACGAGGGTTTAACACCCCAAGATAGACAAGTAGTAGAGATGATGTGTAATGGTGAATTTAGGGACAAAAATCTCGAAGATGCACTAGATTACTTAGAATACATAGCAGAGAATACGCAACAATGGGACACAGTTGGTACTTATGAGTCGTCTGTAAAACCACAGCCATCGGGTAGAGATATGTTTAACCTTAGGGAAGACCATGACCTTTCTGCTAAGTATGCATCTCTAGCTAAAAAGGTTGAGGCATTAGAAATGAGGAAGAGTGATCATGTCAAGTCAGTTCAAGAAGTCAAGTGTCATATCTGTAATTCAAATGACATGTCACACAAGTTTTCCCAACCTTACCAGACTTGCAAGAATTTTTATACGACCAAGTCAGTTCCATAAACACCGTCAAGAGACAAAATCCAAACCCATACTCCCAAACATACAATTCTGGTTGGAGAAACCATCCAAACTTCTATTGGAGGAATGATAACCAAGCACAATCGTCGCAAAACCTCCCCAGGTGCACAAGAATTTTCAAAATTCCCAGAGTTACGCACCATATGTCCCACCACCTAGGAAAACCCTTGATGATACATTGTATGCATTCATTGAGAAACAAGAAGCCATCAATAACTAAAATGTGCAAACAATGAATGATTTGAGAGAAACTTTTGACAAATCACATCTATATTGACCATTAATGAGAAAGGAAAGATTTTAGCACAACCACAACCAAATCCTAAGAGTCATCAAAATCCTCACAAGGGTAGTTCTGGAAGTCAACATATAGACCATGTCAAATCTGTTATTACTATTCGTAGTGGTAAGGTCATCCATAAACCTATTCTTGAACCTCACGAAGTTGAAAATAAATTAGATTCAGAGGTTAAGGAAGGGGTTGATGAACCATTACCCCGTCGTTGATGATAACAATTTCTCTAATGCACCTCCATTTCCCCAGGAATTAAAAATAAAGAAATTGAACCATTCCCTAGAGATATATGAAATATTCAAACAGGTAAACTTCAATATTCCTTTGTTATATGCCATCCAAAAAATACTATCTTATGCCAAATTTCTGAAAGACTTGTGCACCATTAAAAGAAAATATCAGGTAAGAAAGAAAGCTTTTCTAGCTAAACAGGTAAGTTTCATTCTCTCAACCAATAATGCATTAAAATACAAAGACCTTGATTGTCCAACTATTTAATGTATTATTGGAAATAAAAAAATTGAACATGCTTTGCTTGATCTCGGAGCCAGTGGCAATTTGCTTCCATTTTCGGTTTATCAACAACTTAAAAAAATGAGTTAATACCAACCTCAACTACTCTTTTACTTGCCGATAGATCAATCAAAGTACCGAAAGGAATTATGGAAGACGTGTTAATACAAGTCGATAAATTCATATATCCTGTGGATTTTATTGTCTTGGAAACACAACCTGTAGCTGGTAGTTATAAGTCAATTCTTGTAATACTTAGTCGTCCATTTTTAGCAACAGCTAATACTATAATTAATTGCAGAAATGAAATCATGAATTTGTCCTTTGGCAATATGACATTGAAGCTTAATGTTTTTAACATGTGAAAACAACCATAAGATGAGGATAGTGAAGATGAGATCATAGAGCTAATTGAACCAATTATGGACAAATATATTCAGAGGAGTTTAACTGATCTTACGGAAATTTATACTGCTAATTTTCTTGAATCAAGTATACAATTAGATTCGGATATTCCTAATGATTTCTTACTTGATTCTACACAGATACTAGAAGATGATGGAGAGAAACAAAATCTTGAGGAGCTAGGAACACTGAAATAAGAAAAATAAGAGGAAGCACCCAATTTGGAATTGATGACTTTGCCAGAAGAATTGAAGTATACACCTATTGGAGATGAACAAACTCACCCCGTGAAAATTTCTTCCTCTCTCATAAGAGATCAAGAAGGAAAAATACCTCAAGACTTGAGCCATCAAGGTATGGAAGAAACTCTTGCAAAACTCCACATATATTTTCCTTATATCCCCCAAAATGTTCTGATGAAAATTTACAAAGTACGCACTGAAAGAATGAGGCTTCTTATGATCCACGATATTCCTAGTGATATTCGTTGGGTAATTGAAGTAAGGGTTCGCTTGGCAGAGGAGTCATTTGACTGTTTCATTTTTTACATGTCTGGTTTAGGGAAACGCATCTATGCTAAGAAACGAAGAGCTAAACAATTAGGTGTTTGTTATAAATGTGCATGTTGGATGTGCAACACTCGTTGTCATTCTTTAGGAATGGTGTCTGACAACCGTGAAGATAAAATTTAATTCATTAGAGATGGCTTGAGTAAGGAGTCTTTAGATAATATATCACTGACTCTTAAGACGTATCCCAGTAGACATGTTCATCGAGTAATTCGCAATTTTCATACACAATTTCAAAAAGAAAGACCACAATATAGTCTCAGGAATCTTACTTTAAAAGACCTTGTTTTCCAATTGATAAAAAAATTGGATGGGAAACATATCCCTGATCCATAGAGGGGTTCAAGCCGTTACTGGACATAAACCAGAGGAAGATGTGAGCCACAATCACAACTACCAGTACATATTGTTTCAATTTATTGATTCGATTTCCTTTCATTTAAATTATTGTTTTGATTTACTTTAATTTACTGTTTTGATTTCAGTTACTTTAATTTTTGCTGACAATATCTAAATTTTTTGACTTTCACGATCTATTTTACTGTTCATAAGACAATTTTCATTTTTCAGGCACTAGTGCTTTTATTACTCACCCTTTTTCAGGATCCATAAATACAGCTTGTCATTTCTCTCTTCAACCCATCCAGATAAGAGAGAGAATAAAAATGGAGACAACTTCAAGAAGACAAGTCACTAACATCTGTGCATTTTGGAACTAGCTCTGTAACTAAATCGGAATTTGTTGAGGCTGCAAAAGAATTGGGTAGAGTTATGGCGGAAAGAAACATGCATTTAGTATATGGCAGTGGCAATCTTGGACTGATGAGATGTGTTTCAAAGGCTGTGCAAGAAAGTGGCAGTCAAGTTTTGGGGATCATTCCAAAATTTCTGACAGACGAAAACCTCATCGGAAAATCAAATGGAGAAGAATGTATTGTCTCGAGTATGTCTGGAATACTTATTGAAATGATCAATCATGCTGACGCTTTTATTACTTTACCATGTGGGCTTGGAACGTTGGAAGAAATATTCACAGTTGCGTCATGGGCGAACTTGAACATTCACCAAAAACCATTGGACTACTTAATGTGGATGGCTTTTTCGATTTCTTTTTTGTATTTCTTGAGGATGCCAAAAGAAATGGGTTTATTTCAAAACCGGAAAAAAGATATCTTCCCAACTGCAAGAAAAGCTGATGATTTAATAGACCAACTCTTAGCTTATGAACCAAAAATCAACCTCATTCTTTCCAAGTTGAACTGGTCTGGTAATGATTGTGACAAGAAGCGTAGAGTGGACTTGAATCTTAATCTGTAATTTTTTCTTTTCTTTTAAATAGTCGTAGATTCAATTGTCAATTTCACACTAACCAGGTAATGTCTTCTAAACTCTACTTCTTCTTTTTTCAGACATTGGGGACAATGTCTCAAATTGGTTGGGGGGATGGGATAGTTGACTAGATAGTTTTTATTTTTATGTTTCGTTGCTGTGTTTCTCGTTAAAAAAGTTTTCTTTTATGTTGTTTTTGATTTTTTGTTATTTTGTGTGTAAAAAAATATTTTGTTTTGATTTTCTTTTGAATTTTCAAAAAAAAATGCACATAAACTAACAACAAATTTTTGACTAACCAAGTGGAATTGTTGTTTAGAGGTGACTGTGTAAGGAGTTTTTGCTCCTGAAACGCATCTCAAAATAATTCATAACAAGTTATTTTTGTTTCTTTTTTTTGAATCATTTAAATTTGTGAATTCTCCATAATATTGATTAAATTTGATCTTCACATGCTCATTTGACAAGTATTATCAACATACACGGTAACATATAAATACGGGTTGTAAGGAAAAAATTTGTAATATTCAGTTCTCTAGTTTGTTGGAGGTAGCACCTAAAGGCAGTGGAATTAGTATTTTTATTCAAAAAAAAAAATTTGAACCATGCTCTTACTTAGTAACCGGACATCTTGTCTTAGTAAGCAGTGATTGTTCGCATAAAATGGTAGAGCTTGAGTTTGTAAAAAAAACTGTGTGTGAATAAGTTTGATTTCGTAGCCTCTCTAACTCGAGCAATTAAGTTCATATGGGTGTTTTAACACTTAGTGCCCTAAGGCCAATTGGTCTGGGAGTCATTGGCCTAAAGCTTGTTACATGGGTTAAAGATAAAGCTTAAGGAAATCATACACTTTTTTCTTTTTAATATCTGAGATCCGAGCAATTAACTCTGTAGGGGTGTCTAACACCCAGTGCCCTAATGCCAACTGGTTTGGGAGTCACTGGACCAAAGCTCATTACAATGATTGAAGATGTATTGTTTTTATTAAAAAAAACTATTTTTGTATTTATAAATAAACTTTCATTACCAAAAAGTGTGAACTCTAATGTAATTTTAAGAAAAAAAATATTACTCTATTTTCAACAAGACCTGCGAATATTTTTGTAACCACCAAAAATTTTGACTACTATTACATCGTGAGACGAGTATTATATAAGATAAATTATGTTTAAGCACATATACATTCATGGAACGACTTTAGGGATAATTGGTAGATCCCTTGAAATTCCGATACAAAATCGTATTAAGTTCCACTCACAATAGCCCATGATATTAGGGGCGTAACGTTCTCATACGAACTCTGATTTTAATGAATTTTATATCGCCGGAAATCTGAGATCGAGACCTAAAATTTTTGGGTTGAATATTTTCCAAAATCAAACCAGAAATAAGTAAAAAATGCAAATCAAAATTCTGGATGAACAGTGCTCGGACCTATCTAGATAATTCTTCAAGTTTCTTCAAATTTCTACATTATTCTTCAAAAATGAAAAATTACAAATGACCCCTAATATAAAAGGAGGTTATTATTCTTCATTTCACAAATTAGAAAGAATAAAAAAGAAGAGGAAAAATGTTGGAGCAGAGGAAGAGAGAAAGAAGAAGGAAAAAGAAGAAAGAAAAGAGAAGAGAAAGAAGAAAATGATGAAGAAAAGGCAAAAACCATTCTCCAAAAGCTTGAAGCAAGAAGAACAAGTAGTGAAAACTTGAAGGGAGATGGGATTCAAGTGACTTAAGGTAAGGTCATTTTGACCCAAATCATGAATTGATAAATTTTATTGATATGATGTTATATGTATAATAATAGCACATTAGGGAATATATTTAAGTGGTTAGTAACCATGGAAATTTATGGGTTAAGAAGGACCAAAAAATTGAAACCTTAAATGTTTAGCTAATTGAAGCTTTGAGATTAAAGAGTTAAGTGAACTAATAAGTGTTAGTTTAGTAAGTATTTGTATTGAGGATTGTAGAATCATTGAGTAAAAATTGTATGGAAGCATGAGGAGTGTTTTGAGCAAAATAGACATGGAGTGTTGATGACAGGCCCTAGTTTTGGCCTTGCGTCGCGACGCTACAAGCGCAGCGTCGCAACGCGTACTAGGAATTTGTCACCGATTGGTTCTGGAATTGGGCACGTCGCAACGCCCAGGGCTTTGCGTCGCAATGCGAAGATAAAAATACTCACTGGAATTGCCAGCATGTAGGAGCGTTGCGATGCCCACGGGGCAGTGTCGCGACGCGTAGAATAAGATTTGTCCAAATCAGTTTCAGCTCACCCCATATTCACCTAGCATGTTAGAGGTCGTCTTGTAGGTCTCTTATCAGTTTGTATACATACATTACATAGGGACACAAACATGGTAAGCTTTGTAGCTATGACATGTAGTTGTATTAGTAAGCTTAGTTAAGTTCTGAAACCTATCTTATAACTTAGATGCTAATTAAGTTTTCAATTATAGATTATCCTCATGAGCCACAATATTCTTCGATGAAGAAATTTCGTACCAGCCAAATCCTGAAATCTGTGAGTGGACACTACCCTTTTTAAATTGACTTTCATTTTTCTATTTTCATATTAGACTTAATTTTACGCTTAAGGGCGTTAGATTAATTTTACTACAGTTATTTCATGAAAATTTATGATTTAAGTTATGTTTGAGAAAGAAACGTTTTCAGAGTTTGAGTTTATGATTTTTCGAGGCATGTGGTAAAAACCAACCTCAGTATGTAACTTGTACAGACATGGAATTGACGGACAACACATGTGCATATATAGAGGACTGGGGGGACAACGATACGTAACGTCCCCAGATCCTCGTTCATTACTAGGGATGACAGATGCCCCTAGATCCTAGTGTCAGAGCTTGGAGGGTAGCATAGATTTGCACCCCAATTCTAGTTCAGAGGCTTGGAGGACGGCGATACGTAACGCCCCAAAGTCATGGATTTGCATTTCTAGCTCTAGTTAGGCGTATGGGGGGACGACAATACGTAATGCCCCCATACGTTAAGTTTTTCAAATACATACTAGTTTTCAGATATCAGATTTTTCAGAGAACAGTTTTCAGAGGTCAGATACTATAAATGATTTTCAGAAAACAAACATTTCAAAAACAGATTTCAGAATAGATCCTTCAGATTTAAGTTTATAGAATCAGACTTTCAAAAGCAGATTTCAGAAAAGTTAAGTTTTATAAAAGAAATTTCAGACAAGTTTTCTAAAAATAGTTCAGAGTTTTCAGACAAGCAAAAGGACTTTCATATATTTGGTATTCTTAAGAAACCTTGGTTTCTGAATTAAATATTTTCATTATAGTATTCCAGTATTTATCGTCCACTCACTTAGATCGTTCAAACGATCTAACCCCCTCCAGTGTTTTATTTTGTAGGACCTTGGAGGACGAGCTCAGGAGGATGGATACTGATGGCAGTGACTAGATGGTCTGAGTCCACCAGAGTGTGTATAGAGTTACAGTTCAGTCAAAGTCATGTAAAGTTACGTATTTTGCATAATGTATAGTAAAGATTTCATTTGTAATATGTTTAAGTTTTATTGCCATGGTTGCATTGTAGAGAAGTGTAAAGTACATGACATAGGTCATATGGTACATATATGTTAAAATGAGTTTGGGCAATGGTCCCACGTTTGAACTATAATTGAGATAAGTTAATAGTTATGTACACAGTCAGTAAGTCAAGAGCTCAAGTGAATAGTATGACCTATTCCCTACCGGTAGCATCACCAGAATCGGGGATATGACAAAGGTGGTATCAGAGCGTGGTCTAGGGAGTCAGTGACTATAGTAGGCAGAGTATTGGGGTCTTGTATATGTAGTATGCCCGGGGTACTAGTATGCAAGGCACTACCTCTCCAGTATCCGATCCTCGAGTACGTCCTCAAAGTTCTATAGACAGGTTAATAAGAATTCCTAGACTGTTTGAATATCCTTCCTTATAAAGCAATAAAATTATTTGAAAGATCTTTTCGAAATCATCATGAATTATTAACAAAAGATCAAGTTCAGTTATAAAACTAGAAAGTATAAGTACTAAGAAAATTTACCTAAGGAAGTGGGAAAAAAAAGCATAGGAAGGTAAGGAAAGATGTATAGATATTTGAGTAGTCAGAGATAAAGGAATGTAAGAGACAGAAAGATATAGTAAAGTTCCGAGGATGCCTACCCAGGAAGGTAGAAAGGGAAGGAAAAACTAGAAAAAAAGGTAAAAGGTAAAATACATATGTTTAAGCAATCGGAAATGACTAGGGGGCAAGGTATAGAAACAAATAGATAAGGGAGTATTAGAGCTAGTAATATTAAAAAGCACATAAAGTAAGTTTGAACAAGAGTAAAATGTTAACCTGAGAAAGATTCTTTTCTATTAAGATTTCTTTTCTCATTATGAAGTTTCTTCTGGTAGACCCAATAACTATTAGTATTTCTTATAGATAGCAAGGTTTCCCTCGAATAGCGGAAATAGTTAGAAAAAGAAGAGAAGTAAAAGATCAGGATTAGTCAATGGAGTTTCCAGTAAATCCAAGCTATCATAAGAGATGTAGAAGTTTCGGATACCCAAACTCGATCCGTGAGCAAGTAAAATGAAAGACGTAAAGAGAAGATATTAGTTACCTTAACCAAGGAGACAGGTATATATATGATCTGACTTACCAAAATTCTAACCACCCAGTGATTCTAGTAAGGAAACTGTCCTGACAAAGTCTATCTCATACTTGCCTCACATGAGTAATAGACTCTGCCAGGACACAAAGCTTTAGAACAAAGATACCGACAACCACTGAGATATAGATTTTTGATCCACCCTACACTAGCCTATGTAAAGACAACCGTAAGTAAGTTCAATGAGAATTTATCTTAAGTAAGAAACAGAAAGCCCTGAAATGATAGATCATTCAGATAAGATTTAAAGAGGTTTCAAGAGACAAAAATAAAAAGAACCCGACTCAAGTTAGTAAAGAATACCAGCATGAACAATAAGATTACATGGTGTAGATGTAGCCTATAGCAAGAGCAAAAAGTAGAAAACTAGGAAGTAGTCAATGAGAGTAAGTTATCACTAATCTTGGAAGCACAATATGAGACTGAACAATAGGTTATGAAAATAAATAATAAGGAAACCTCATCATAGTCGATCAGTTATAGAAACCTTAAGATTTGAGGTAGTCGACGCAGATTCTGATAGTATCATCCAGTAATTCCAACTAGAGAATGATATAGGTACCCAATCAGGCCATTGATGGAGTTGGATAACTGGCAGAGGTAAGTATTTCCCAGATCCTTGAGAAAAGCAAGTATTCACCCCTCAACATAGAGTTTAGCAAAAAATTGGGTAAGTAAAGAAGAGCATCAGATAGAATAGATAGACCACGAGGTAGTTAGACGACCGAACCATTGAGTTCAATATAGCATAAATAAGAAACAAGAGGAATGATAGTCTGAAGTTGTGGTGAATTGAGCCAAATATAGGAATCACTATTGAATTGAGAACCTTAAGGAGGCAAAGACTTAAAAGAATAAGAAACCAAAGAAGATAATTTTCAGAAAAGCAGTACAAGTAATTTATAAGAGTCTTATCGTATTGTAATGAAGGGACTAGTAAAGGTTCTAGCAATCAAAGTTGATGAAGTTCTCATTGGCGTAAGGATATAAGGAGTTCAAAAGACTAAGATGGGAAGAAAATCTAAGTAGTAGAGTAGACTTCATAATGAGGAATAATATAGAGTATGATAGGATTTTGAGAGAGAATAAAGACTTAAGAGGGTCAAGTAACAAAAACTAGTAAAAAAAGGATATAAAAGCAACATGATTAAGTAATTAGAGAGTAGGATTTTAGAGAAGGTTCATGATAAGAATTAGTATAATTGATAGTCGAGAAGCGAATCAAGAGTGAAGTTGAAAAGTAGATAACTCAGATAGTACTTAGTGGAAGTATCTTAGTGGGAAGGTGGAACTAGTAAGCATGGAAGTCCCAAATCTATAGATAAACAGAACACGCAACCAAAGTATGGGTAGCTGATGAGATCACCACCATTAGGTAAGTATCAGAATCGATCCCTACCCTCCTAACCCTTGATAGATCGTGACAGCAGAGATGGACCACGACCTTCACCTCAAGGTTGCCTATAACATAGATAAACCCATGAAGGATATCAAATCATTTGATTACAGAAGTTTCGGGCATAGAATGGAGCAGGATAAAAGATAAAAAGAACACCGACTATAAGATTTGAAAGTAGAACGGTCGAAGTGTGACGACAATATAAGAAAAACACTTAGTAAGCGAAGACAGAAGCACATCATAGCGAGATTTCTCAATATTGGATTAGAACCCAAGTTCTATTATGTTTTAACTCTTGTGATCTCTGAGAAGTAGCTAGCCATAGTTAAGTTAACCAAACCACACGGGTTTGGGATAGCCTTAGCCACAACGAATAAATCATCAAAGGTATAATATGCATAAACGGACCACAGGTAAATATAAGATTTACAAGAATACAACCTAGCATAAAGAACAAGTCGTGTTGAGATAACAACCAGATCGTTCTTGCAAAGTAATTAAAGGTGCAAAGAGTAACCCAGAATAGTATAACCAATGTTAACAAAGTAATAAAGAACATAGCTTTAGTATAAAGGTATACATAATTAGGCTTAGTATGGATATCTTGCCCCAGAACTCCTTAGCCAATTAAGAAGAATCACCAGAGAGGGAACTACCCTGATATAACAACTTAAATACGAGAAACAGTAATGGGAAGTAGGTTAATTATAAGTTACGAAGCCCAAAATACACAAAGAAAGACGTAAATGTGAGAACTCAAAAGAAGAAGCTTATAAGTAAAGAAGGTTTAGAAGGATGGAAAATGGAGAGGTCAAATAATAGGATAAAATAAGATAATAAATCTTAAGATAAGGTATATCTTAGAATAGCTGAAGAACCCAATGTATACACAGGTCAATGGAAAGTGAAGGTTATTAGTTAGAACATAAAGTACTATGGGAATACTTGAACAGGAAAAGTAACAGAAGTTCTTAAGGATATTTAAAAGTCATTGTCGTCATGACAAGAGGTATTAAGAGGGGTTGTAAAATCAGAATGGAACTAAGATAAGTAAGAGGACAGAGTACGAATATGGTATAATTTTGGAAACGAAAACTCATGAAGATAGGTGGAAATAAATGATGTTGAATATAGTTGGAAGTTTTAGAAATAAATTTATGTGATGCATAAGAGATAGGGGTAGAATGATGATGAATGTAAGGTATTGAAAAGAGGACCATGGAGTAAGATTAAGGAATTACCCTTCAGTTAAGAACTCAAGATATTATTCACCAAGGCCCATGAACTTTGGAATAATAGGCACAAGTATGACAAAAGATTTCTAGAGGTTTTAGTATTAAGATCTCGAACAAAAGACCAAAAGGAAAAAATTAAGAAATATAATGATAGTTGGAGACAAGGATATCCTCGACCAGGACAATCTACGAGTTAGCCCCAGAAAGGATTCGAGGACAAATCCTATTTAAATGGGGGGATAACTTGTAACGACCAGAAATTACAACTACTATTACATCATGAGATGAGTATTATATAATATAAATTGTATTTAATCACATATACATTCATGGAACGACTTTGAGGATAATCGATAGATCCCTTGAAATTCTGATACGAAACTGTATTATGATCCACTCCGAACAGCCCATGGTATTAGGGTTGTAATGTTCTCATACAAACTTCGATTTTAATGAATTTTAAATCACCGGAAAGCTACAATCGAGACCTACAACTTTCGCGTTAAATATTTTTCTAAAATCAAACCAGAAATAAGTAAAAAAAAAAACAAACAAAAATTCTGGATGAATAGTGCTCGGACCTATCTAGATAATTCTTTAAGTTCTTCTTCAAATTTCTACATTATTCTTCAAAAATGAAAATTATAAATGGCCCCTAATAAAAAGGGGTTACTATTCTTCATTTCACAAATTAGAAAGTAGGGGTGATCATGGATTCGGGTCAAACTACAACCCGACCCGAACCGCACCACCCAGTTTGAAAAAAATAAAAATGATTTCTGGTCAATCGAAACCGAACCGCAAATTTCGGGTCGGTGTGCAGTTTTGACCCAATCGCGACCCGAACCCCCCCAAAACCGTAAATTTTGACTCAAACCGCGACCCAACTGCCTAAACCACCGCCGACCGCGTTCAAATTAGATATTATTTTATATGTTTCTTATTCTTTAATCATGAAATTTAAGATATTTAATGATCATATGACAATATGTAATGTATAAATGAAAATTAGGTATTTTTTCTCTTCAATTATTATGTGAAAACACACAAAATTTCCTTTAAAAAATTTATAATCCAAACCGCCGACCCGAACCACCCAAACCGCTAAACCGTTAATCCGAACCACCACAGTTTACCTTATCAAATTTACGATTTCGGTTTCTAATTTCCCAAACCGCCAACCCTCGCGGTTTGAAGTGAAAAATAAAAAAACCGACCCAAACCGCACTACGAACACCCCTATTAGAAAGAAATAAGAAAGAAGAGGAAAAATGTTGGAGGAGAAGAAGAGAGAAAGAATAAGGAAAAAAAAAGAAATAAAATAGAAGAGAAAGAAGAAAATGATGAAGGAAAGGCAAAAATCATTCTCCAAAAACTTGAAGCAAAGAACAAGAAGTGAAGACTTGAAGAGAGATGGGAATCAAGTGACCTAAGGTAAGGTCATTTTGACCCAAATCATGAATTGATAAATTTGTTGATATGATGTTATATGCATAATAATATAATAATATAATAATAATAATAATAATAATAATATAATAAATAATAATAATAATAATAATAATAATAATATAATAATAATAATAATAATAATAATAATAATAATAATAATAATATAATAATAATAATAATAGCATATTAGGGAATGCATTTAAGTGGTTAGTAAGCATGGAAATTTATGGTGTTAAGAAGGACCAAAAATTTGAAACCTTAAATGTTTAGCTAATTGAAGCTTTGACATTAAAGATTTAAGTGAACTAAGGAGTGTTAGTTTAGCAAGTATTTGTATTGAGGATTGTAGAATCATTGAGTAAAAATTGTGGTATGGAAGCATGAGGAGTGTTTTGAGCAAAATAGACATGGAGTGTTGATGATAGGCCCTGATTTTGGCCTCGCGTCGCGATGCGTACTGGGAATTTGCCACAGATCGGTTATGGAATTGGGCGCGTCGTGATGCCCAAGGCTTTGTGTCGCGACGTGAAGACAAAAATACTCACTGAAATTGCCAGCATGAAGAAGCATCGCGACGCATAGAACAAGATTTGTCCAAATCAGTTTCAGCTCACCCTAGATTCACCTAGCATGTTAGAGGCCGTCTTGTAGGTCTCTTATCAGTTTGTATACATACATTAGATCAGGATACAAGCAAGCTAAGCTTTGTAGCTATGACATGTAGATGTATTAGTAAGCTTAGTTAAGTTCTGAAACCTATCTTATAACTTATATGTTAATTAAGTTTTCAATTATAGATTATCCTCAGGAACCACAATATTCTTCGATGAAGAAATTATGTACCTGCCAAATCCTGAAATCTGTGAGTGGACACTACCATTTTTAAATTGACTTTCATTTTTCTATTTTCATATCAGACTTAATTTTTACGCTTTAGGGCGTTAGATTATTTTACTACAGTTATTTCATGAAAATTTAGGATTTAAGTTATGTTTGAGAAAGAAACATTTTTAGAGTTTTCGTTTATGATTTTTCGAGGCATAGGGCAAAAATCCACCTCAGTATGTATCTTGTACAGACATGGAATTAATGGATAACACATGTGCACATGTAGAGGACTGGGGGACGACGATACGTAACGCCCTCAGATTCTAGTTCAGGACTAGGGATGATAGATGCCCCTAGTTCCTATTTTCAGAGCTTGAAGGGTAGCATAGATCCGCACCCCCAGTTCTAGTTCAGTGGCTTGGGGGACGACGATACGTAATGCCCCAAGTCCACTAGTTTCAGGGACATTAGTGGCATGCTTTGGGGGACGGCGATACGTAACACCCAAAAGTCATGGATTTGCATTCCTGGCTCTAGTTAGGCGTATAGGGGGACGGCGATACGTAACGCCCCCATACATCAAGTTTTTCAGATACATATCAGTTTTTAGATATCAGATTTTTAGAGAACAGTTTTCAGAGGTCAGATACTAGAAATGAATTTTAGAAAACAAACATTTCAAAAATAGTTTTCAGAATAGATCATTCGGATTTAAGTTTCTAGAATCAGACTTTCAAAAGCAGATTTCAGAAAAGTTAAGTTTTATAAAAGAAATTCCAGACAAGTTTTCTAAAAATAGTTCAGAGTTTTCAGACAAGCAAAAGGATTTTCATATAATTTGGTCTTCTGAAAGAACCTTGGTTTCTGAATTGAATATTTTCATTATAGTATTCCAGTATTTATCATCCACTCACTTAGATCATTTAGATGATCTAACCCCCCCTGTGTTTTGTTTTGTAGGACCTTGGAGAACGAGCTCTGGAGGATGGATACTGATGGCAGTCACTAGGGTCTGAGTCCACCAGAGTGTGTATAGCGTTACAGTTCAGTTAGAGTCATGTAAAGTTACGTATTTTGCATAATGTATAGTAAAGATTTAATTTGTAATATGTTTAAGTTTTATTGCCATGGTTGCATTGTAGAGAAGTGTTGAGTACATGACATGGTACATATATGTTAAAATGAGTTTGGGAAATGGTCCCACGTTTGAACTATATTTGAGATAAGTTAATAGGGATGTATACAGTCAGTAAGTCAAGGGCTCAGGGAAATAGTATGACCTATTCCCTGCCGGTAGCATCACCGGAATCAGAGATGTTACAATTTTGGGCATAATGAATTGATTGATACCTTGTTTTATGTGTGTATGGATAAAGGGTAAAAAGTACATGAGAATTTACTTGTTTGATCATTTACAAAGAAAGAAAACAATTATTAATTTGGAAAAAAAATAGTCTTTTTAAAGTTTTTCGCTTAAATTACTAGGGACTAGTAATAAGTTGGTTGAGTTGTGAAGAACACTAAAAATTGCACATTTATTAAAATAAAAATCAATCATTTTACACTTGTAGTTTTATTAATCCCCTTAATTTACCATAATAATTAAATGTATGTTTTACATATTTTATTGTGATTTTTATTTTTTATATAGGTGAAATAATACTTTGGATGCTTATCTAGAAAAATGGACTTGACATTTGGATTTTGGAGGCCAGAAATTTAATGGGGTGTTCTAACAGTGTACAACTTCAGAAATTCCAACCCTGTGCAATGTTCGTATTTTGGCTATAACATTTTACTCTGATATCGGATTGAAGTGATTCTAGTTCCAAATGTAAGAAGACTCAAAGATCTACAACTTTACTGCTGATAATAGTTTCTAATTATGAAGTTTTCAAGATCGAAATTGACAAAGAAGCCAAAATGTGTTATATGTAAAAGTCATTGTCAAATAAAAAAAATAAAAAAAAAATATTTGTCAATTTCTCCACCAAACATGCTTGCATGTTTGGTGGAGCAATTGGTGGAAGCAATTGCCAAATACATGGCAAGAGGTGCTAGCACCTCTATATTATAATATATAAATTATAATCTAATGATTAATATTTAATTTAAATCTAGATTAATTATTGACAAACTTTGATACCGCATATATGGCTGATTTTATTTATTTAGCATATTTGATTACCTAACTGGAATTGTTATAGACTGAAGTTATCACCGCCTTTATAGTTGGTTTTATATGTTTTGGCATAATTAATTCCTGAAAAATTAATTGGGCAATTTATATATTATAAAAGTGAGATTTCTATATTTAAAATATAAAAATGGATCTCCTAAACCCATAATTTTATTTTATTTATGTAATTCAATTTAAAATTCTTCAATCACTTCAAACAAATCAAGCCTTTTTTTTTACTCAAATTGTTATTTTATTTTACTAAATCTATTCCTTGTAGATCGACCTCGATCTTGCCGGGTTATTTTATTACTTCGACACTCTTATACTTGGGATTAAAGAACCACTTTTTGAGCGTGTCAGTATTCCAGGCATTCAGCCCTCAAGATTCAAGGCTAGGTTAGTTGCTCGAGGCTTCACTTAGAGAAAATTGATAGATTTTACAGAAATATTCTCTCATGTGGTCAAACAAAGTTCAATTAGGATACTCTTAGTAATAGTAGCTTTGCTGGATATGAAATTTGAGTAGATGGATGTTAAGACTGCATTTCTACATGGATATCTTGAAGAATAGATACTCATGACATAACCTGAAGGTTTTGAGGCAGACATGAAAGAAGACTTTGTGTGTTTACTGAAAAAATCGCTTTATGGTTTAAAGCAGACTCCAAGGCAGTGGTTTAAACATTTGGATGAGTTCATGATCATAAAAATGTATACCAAGAACAAATATAACAGTTGTGTCTATTTCAGGAGGTCAAATACAGGTGAATAAGTATTTCTACTACTGTATGTGGATGATATGCTTATTGCAAGCAAACACATAAGCGAGGTGGAGAAGCTAAAGGAATTGTTGAGTGGTGAATTTGAATTGAAAGATCTTGGTTATGATAAAAAGATCTTGGGCATGGATATCAAAAGGGATATGGTAGTTATTCAAGAGAAGTATGTGGAAAATGTCTTGAAGAAGTTCAAAATGGATGATTCCAAACCAGTTTTAACTCCTCTGGGAACTCAGTTCAAGATGTCAGAACAGCAATGTCCTGAATCTGGTGATGACAAGTTTAAGATGGATGAGATCCCTTATCCACAGGCTGTGGTGAGCCTTATGTATGCTATGGTATGCAATAGGACAGACATAACACATGATGTAAGTGTTGTCAGCAGGTTCATGTCTAATCCGGGCAAAGTTCATTGGGATGCAGTGAGGTGGATTTTAAGATATCTTAGAGGTACTTATAGCTATGGTCTAATATATGGCAAAACCAGAAACAAAGTAGCTGCTGTGAATGGTTATATGGACTCTGATTTTTCTGGGGACTTGGACGAGAGGAAGTCCATTACAGGTTATTTATTTATGTTGAATATGTTAGTGTTCCTAGAACATGCCAAGGATCTCTAATCATGATATGTGAGTGAATACTCAAAGAAGTTGCGGAAATTTTGAAAGAAAAATTTCTATGGGAGGAGAAGAAGTTCGCGGTTTTTGCTTGGAAAAAGGGAGGGAGAGTTTTTCTTCTTATGTTTTGTATTTGATTTCAAAAATCAAATTATGATGTACCAAAAATCAAGTTGGTATATGTCATTCCAAATGAAAAAGTGTGTAGGATTTTAGTTGAGTGAAAAACAAGTAAACCAAGCTTTACACTTAACCTTAACCACTTCCATCACTAGTCAAACTAGTTGATGTAAGTCAAGTGTGTCCCACCACTTGTAAATTCTGAATTTAAGTCGAACAATCCAACACGCAACTTCGCTCGGGCCCGGGTTCGTTTAATTCCGAATTAACGAATTTGTTGTTGCGACATTATTATTAAAGTCACTTACGAATTAATTTAGAATTAATTCGTTTGCCCGAATTAAAATCTAATTTTAATTCCGCTTTGAAATCTAATTTCAATTAATATATCGAATATATTATTTAATCGATTAATTCCAAATTAATCGTTCTCTCTCATCTAATCGAATTTTATCCCAAATAAATTCTTGCCGCAATTAATCCCAGATTAATTTTCTCTCTCATATAATTAATCATAGATTAATTCAGTTCAAGTCAAACGTCATCTGAGAATCTTTGGGAAGCGACCCATGAGATCCCTGGATATGTTGGCAGTAAATCTGGTCGTCGGACTATCTGAACACGTGCATACCCTGTACCACGTTCTTACCAATTTACAAGACATGGTTGGCTTCTAGCTAAGCACCATGCCTACACAATTCTCCAGAAATATTCTTTTAAGGAATACATAATCTTTATCAAGCGTAGTATACTAAGTATTGCGTATTACGATCCAGTATCGTATGACACATGCTAGGCCTGGGGCTGGAATTGTGTCTGCCCCTACGAAGCATATATCGGATCACTAGCAACTAGTCTCTTTAATCGGATAATCATGACCTTGTCATATTAACCCGATAGTTACAACATATTAGAGTACCAGTTCTATATCCCTATCTGATCATCATCTCCAAATGACTGAATTGATACTTCCATCATGACATCACACCCAATACACTACGATTCTCAATAAACCCAGAAGAGGTGTACACAGAACCTGTTAAAGTCACGGACAACCAAAACCAAAGCGTACTGATTGTCGGAAGTATTAGCGATGCAAGTCTCAGGTTAAGACCAAATACAACTACCCTGATTCGGATTCCCATAGACACATAGTCATACTACCAATGGGATTCTGAGGGGTCTATCCAGAGCGAAGCTGTTTCCGTACCATCGGTAAACAGAACCTCCTATTACACTTGCATAAGTATCGAATACCGAAATATATGAGAAATATGTTGTTACACTTCCATAACGCGCACAAGTGTAATACTAGCATATTCCGCATTACGATGTCCAGTCTCGATAATACTACGACTAGGGATATTTAATGATTAAACCTTTCGTGGATTGATATTGTCTCATATCTTATTAATCCGGAACTAATCATAAGGACTTTTATCAAGTAATCTAATTACAAAATGATAAAATAGTAATTTCCTTTGTCACATAGTTAATTTGTACAAAAACCACAATGTCTTTTACAAATAGTGATGTTATGGGTCATAATTGTCCACAATCTCCACTTGGCCTATAGCCAATCACTGAAGTATCTAACACCTAAACTATGTACATGTCGCTCAAACTTTTGCTAAGAAATATCCTTCGTCAGTGGATCTGCTATGTTGCGACCTTCTCGACCTTCTCGATCTTCACATCGCGATGATGTATGATCTCACAAATCAGATGGAAACGTCGAAGTACATGCTTGGATCATTGATGAGACCGCGGTTCCTTAGCATGCGCTATAGCCCCATTATTGTCATAATATAAAGGAACGGGCTCAGTTGCTAACGGAACTACTCCTAATCCAATTAGGAATTTACGGATCCAAACTGCCTCTTTTGCTGCCTCAGCTGCAGCGATATATTCCGCTTCTATTGTTGAATCGACAACAGTCTCTTGCTTGGAAGATTTCCAGCTCACTGCTCCATTTTTCAAAAAAAATATGTACCCGAATTACGACTTACAATCGTCTTTATCGGTTTGGAAACTTGCATCGGTAAACCCAGTTACCTCAAGTTCTTCATCTCCATAGACTAAGAAAGCATCCTTAGTTCTTCTAAAATACTTAAGGATGTTCTTAACCGCAACCCAGTGACCATCACCTGGATCGGCCTGATAACGACTACACATGCTCAAAGCATACTAGACATCAGGTTGCGTACATATCATGGCATACATGATCGATCCGATTGTAGAATCGAATGGGATCCGACTCATGTCGTCTCTCTCATCTTGAGTTTTAGGACACATGTCCTTAGATAGAGAGACGCCATGTGACACTGGCAACAGTCCCCTCTTAGATTGATCCATGTTGAATCTCTTCAACACTTTGTCAATATACGAGCTTTGGAGAGTCCAATCAGCTTTCTAGATCTATCCCGGTAGATCCTTATTCCTAGAATAAAAGTCGATTCTCCCAGAACTTTCATGGAGAATTTTAATGAAAGCCAAGATTTCACCGATTGTAGCATGAGAATGTCATTGCCAATAAGCAATACATTATCTACGTAATGGACAATGAATGTCAGTGCGCTCCCACTAACCTTCTTATATACATAAGGATCATCATCATTTTGAACGAAATCATATTCTTTTATTATCTCATCAAAACGTTGGTTCCAAGAACGCGATGCTTGCTTCAATCTATAAATGGACCGATTTAATATGCAAACCTTGTTTGCATGTTTTTGTACGACAAAACAGTCAGGTTGTTGCATATAAACATCCTCCAAAAGGTTTCCGTTAAGGAAAGCGGTTTTGACGTCCATCTGCCATATTTCATAATCGAAATATACAGCAATAGCAAGCATTATCCAAATGGATTTAATCATGGCAACAGGTGAAAAAGTTTTGTCGTAGTCGAAACCATGTCATTGACGATACCTTTTCACTACAAGCCTAGCTTTGTATGTTTGTATGTTGCCATCCATGTTGGTCTTCTTCTTGAAGACCCATTTGCAACCAATAGGCTTTACGCCTTCTAGTGCATCAACCAGTGTCCAAACTTGGTTTGTATACATGGAATCCATTTTGGACTACATGGCTTCTTGCCATAAAGCGGAGTTGATATCTTGTATCGCTTCTCATACGTAGCCGGCTCATTATCCTCAATAAGATTAATATCTACGTGAGGTGAGATCAGAAACCCATACCTCTCAGGTTGTTTTCTGACTCTCTCTGATCTATGCGGTTCTTGTGTATTAGAAGATCGTGGTACAGTTTCATCCCTGATGAACTGTTCGTGTTCCGTTATGGAGTCAGTGCCAGAAACAGTATCACTACGATTTTCATCGAGTTCTACTTTCCTCCCACTTACCACTGCATTTAGGAATTCCTTTTCAAGGAAAACCGCATGTAGAGCAACAAATACCGTGTTCTCTTGTGGGTGGTAGAAGTAATATCATTTGGTTTCCCTAGGATAACCTACAAATAGGCACTTATCCGATTTGGGTTCAAGTTTGGTACCATCCAAACGTTTAACGTATGCCCAACATTTCCAATCTTCAGGAATGATAAACCATTTTTATTTCCTGTCCATATTTCATATGGAGTCTGTTGAACAGACTTTTACGGAACCTTATTCAAAATAAGTATTGCACTGTTCAATGCATATCCCCATAAGGAAATTGATAGCTCAGTGCGACTCATTATAGACCTTACCATGTCTAACAAAGTTCGGTTTCTCCGTTCGGACACACCGTTTAATTGAGGTATTCCGGGAGGAGTCCACTGTGAAAGAATACCATACTCTTTCAAGTAATCTAGAAACTCATTGCTTAAGTATTCTCCACCATGGTCCGATCGTAATGTTTTAATACTTTTACCGGTCTGTTTTTCTACTTCGTGTCGAAACTCTTTGAATTTCTCAAAAGTTTCAGACTTTTTCTCATAAGATACACATAACCATAATGCGATGCATCATCCGTAAAGGTTACGAAGTATTCATATTCACCTCTAGCCTGGCTAGACATGGGCCCATATACGTCACTATGAACGAGGGCTAACAGTTCGGTGGCTCGTGCACTTTTACCGCTAAAAGTTGTTTTAGGTATTTTGCCTAATAAATAAGATACGCAGACGTCATATGAATTTGGATCAAATCTATCCAAGTATCCACTCTTCGAAAGTGTGGATATACGAGTCTTGTTAATATGTCCAGACGGCAATGCCACATATAAGTTTCATCTTTGTTACTTAATTTAAGCCTTTTATTTGTTATGTTATATGTATGAGATTGATTTATATTCAAAATATAAAGACCATTATTAACATCAGCACTACATATCTCAAAATCATTTTTATAAACAAAACACCTGATGTTTCTGAATACAAAAGTTTACCCGCATTGGGTTAAACAAGATACAAATATAATGTTTCTAGTCAAACTAAGTACATAATAGCAGTCTGATAAATTAAGTACATGCCCCGAGGGCAGTTCCAAAATATAGGTCCCAACAGCCAAAACTGCGACTCTAGTCTCATTTCCAACTCGGAGGTCGATCTCTCCTAAATCTAGTCTCCTGCTAATATGCATATCAGTACATATATGAGTACCACAACCAGAATCGAAAATCCAATTCTTAAAACTAGAAGTATACATGTTTATTTCAATAACAAACATACCTGAAGCCGGTGCCTTGCCCGCTTTCACTTCCTTCATGTGCGCCTTGTACTCACGGCAGTCACGCTTCCAGTGACCCCGTTTGCCACACTGTAGGCATACATCTTGGGATTTGTCATTTGTCTTCCCAGAAGACTTTGATAATTTGGCCTTGCCCTTTCTCTTTTTCTTCTTCTTCACACCTCCAGTAGCCTTCGGCCAAGCCTTGGCATTCTGAGATGTCGAAGCGAAGTGCGCCTCGCACTTTTTTCCCTTCAAAATCTCTTTTTCTGCCTCTTTCAGCATTGCCATCAACTCTCCAAGAGTATTTTCTTGGTTCATCATATTATAGTTCATGATGAACCCGCTCCAACTATTAGAAAGAGACTGTAAGATCAAATCTATGGAAGTCTCAGCCTTGAAGACTATTCCTAGATGTCACAACTGTTCGATGTCAGCAATCATCTGCGATACATGGTGCTCAATAGATGTATCATCTGACATACGAGAGTGAAAGAGCTTCTTTTGCAATTCGTATCTCTGCGATCTAAGGTTAGATCGGTGAAGGTCCCTCAATTTCAACATCATTTCGTAGGGTTCCAATCCATTGTTTTGACGACGAAATTGTGGGGTCATTGCAGCAAGCATGACAGATTGAGCAGTTGAGTTGTCATCACTATGAGTCTTTCAAAGCTCAAGCAGCTGCTCAATTTCGGGCTTAGGCCCAATAGGTCTCTCTATCGTATATAGCAATCTCTCAGCCCCCAGGACAATGCTGAGGTTCATATCCCAGTCAGAAAAGTTCTCACCATTAAAGACATTTTCACCCATGGTAATGTCTCTAACATTGACCTTTCCAGCCATCTTAATTGCAATAGTCTAACTATTCAATTAACGATTTTTGGTACAGTCCAACTGTTACAAAAAAATAATAAAATATTAGTCCAACTAATATAAATATATAAATGACGAAATTAATTTGAAAGCGCGTATTTGGCAAGTATTTGAATGAAATTGCAAATTCAATACTGGCCTCCCACTATTTTTCGGTGAGCCTCTAACCCTCTGTTGAGTACTCGGGAAACCTAATTTCCTAGTGGGCTAGGATCCCGTTAAATAACATAAAACCTTGACTTTGGCCAACAAGCTGTATGAAAATTAACTAGATAGATCTTTAAGATCAATTGGATCCCATCCAATTCCTAGATCCGGTAGGTGGACCTCCAAGTCCGAAATATATATACAATATATATGTCAATATATCCAATATATTTCCTAACATTTTCCTCTGAATCAACTAAGCCTTGGCTTTGGCTCAATAAGCTTAATGATTCCAGTTAAGCGGGACCCATTGACAGTGGGAAAGCTTCGTAATCCATATCGATGAACAAGAAGTGACATTGACTTTGGCCAACAAGTCACAACTGCCCAAGACATGCGATATATAACAAAGCCTTCGTGGTTCAAACACATCCGCGATGGACATTGATCTTGACTTTGGCCAACAAACCAATGCCAATCTTGGATCTTGAGAGAGAACCACTCAATGGAAGGAAATCGCTTAATATTGTAAGTAGGGTTTTTTGCATAAATTGGCAACCAATTATTTATATTTGATTAGGTCTTATCATACACCCTTAAGCATGATTTCTAAAACCATAATAAGGCGCAAAATAAATAATAACGATATGCGGATGGATATTTAACAAATTATTCCTAGAACAAATCTCTCCATTTTCCTCTCTCCCACTAGCACTATTCTAACTTCTACCCAATTACATAATACAATAAAGAAACCTCATTAACATTAAGGGGAATTGGTGAGAAGAGAAATACAAAGAGTCAAGAGATAAAAGGCTGGACACGCAGTTCAATTTAATAAATTCTAAATTTATTACAATAATTTCCAAAATTGCCCTCACCCTTCTAATATCCATCTGATATACATTATTTATACAATACATTCATGTATTCACACAAAGCATGTTATTCAATCAATCTAATCCAATTAATTAATCTTTGAATTAATGATAATCCAATGTTCAAACAATGATTTGATTTGCGCGAGTCCAACTCGTTTAAGAATAAGTACTCAAAGTGCGTATTCTTGAATTATATCGAACTAGAATTTTAAATCCAATTTAATTTGTATTCAATACTAATTCTAATTTAATTCCAAATTAAATATTTACATTTCTTTTAGTGCATTTTAGACTTAGATTCTAAATCCAATCTTTATGGGTATCGAAGGCCCAATTAATATCCAATGTTAATTTAATTAAAGTCCAATGGGCTTTTAATTAATTCTTAAATCATGGACTTTGGCAACCAAAGCTCAAAAGGAATCACCATTTGCCAAAAATCAATTTAGGCCCAATTAAATTTTTAAAGGCCCAATTATTATATTTGGACTTTATGGAATGGTTTTAGGCCCAATTTGGATCCAATCCAATTGTCCTAAACCAAGCTTGGCCCAACCAAGCCCATTAAGCCCAAATGCAACAATATTAGCCCAATTAAAAATTATAAACTAATTTTAATTAATACAAAATTCCAAATTTCACATTAATTTTGATTAAAGTGTAATAGCCATAATTAATTAGTTAAACCAATATTTCCAAAACACCAATTAAACTAATTAATCATGCTTTAATTTAACCAACTCATGCCCAACACAAATTGAAGCAAAATCAATCAATTTTATGCTTATGGTATTCACGGCAATTTTCATAATTAATATCCAATTTTTATTTCAATCAAATTAAATCAACAATCAATATACACATCATGCTTTAAACACATCCAATGGTATAAAATCAAAAAATCACCATGATACTGTGGAAACACATAAACTAGGCGACGCATGTTGTTCCGGGCTCGCGGCCCGGTTGGGAGTACGGAGTAGCCCGCGGGGGACTAAACCGGAGAATAATGGAGTCGCCACCCGGTGTGAACCGGGACAAAGATTTAAGGCCGCACTCACCCCTCGCAAGGGAATACCTCAAACCGTTAGGTTCGGAATGGTCCATTACTTATGCCACTTATAATGAAATGATTTGTGCAATAATCTAACCAAGCCTAAGCAACATATTTCCAAGAGTATTCTACTTTTAGGTTCACATGCATGAAAGTAATCATCATAACAGTGAACATGCAATAGCACACAGCAATCTCATGAACATACTTCGATCATATAATGCGGAAAACAAAGAACAACCTAAACATAATGCAAATTCCAAATGCAAAATAAATGACTAATCATGCTTGAAAATGAACAACTAAATAGGCTAAATCATGCTTAAGAACCAAGTAACATACTAACGGCCTAATCATGCATGAATATCATCTCATGAACACATCAAATAGATAAATGCAGGGATACAAATAGTATCATTGATTACATGATACAAGAGAAATCACCTAAGAAATAATTATTCATGACATGTGATGAAAATGACTCAGTTCAGTGTATGCGCGTTCGTGTAGCGTTTGAAAACACGTTCGAACGGTAAACAGAAGGTACGCGTTCGTATAGCGTTTGAGAACGCATTTGAATGGGACATGACCTGATGAAACAAAACACATCCGCGTTCAAGTAGAGTTCGTAAATGCGTTCGAACGGTAAACAGAAGGTTCACGTTCGTATAGCGTTTGAGAACGCGTCCGAACGAGACCAGACCTGAAGCATGATAAAACAAAGGAAATATGTGCGCGTTCGGGTAGCGTTAGAAAACGCGTTCGAACGGTAAACAGAAGATTCGAGTTCACATATCATTTGAGAACGCGTTCGAACAGGACTGGACCTGATGAAACAAAACACATTCGCGTTCGAGTAGCGTTCGTAAACGCAATCGAATGGTAAACAGAAGGTTCGTGTTCGTGTAGCGTTTAAGAACGCGTTCGAATGGGACCAGACCGGATGCATGAGAGATGACGCAACACATACATAAATAAGCAAATCCATAATGTAGGACCCCGTGTGCCCGATTGAACTCGTTCCCATTCAATTGGGTGTACCTTGTCCGGCGCGGCAAAACATCGTGGTAAGGGTAGCCTTCAGGCATTTTCCCTCGAATAGAGGACCTTTAATCCACCCTAGTTAGCCCATGCGCACTAGAATGCAATACATGCATAAATAGAACAATGATATGTATAAAGTCAATGACATAACAAAAATCACGGCAAAACATCGTGGTAAGGTAGCCTTCAGGCATTTTCCCTCGAATAGAGGACCTTTAATCCACCCTAGTTAGCCATGCGCGCGTTACATCACAATGCATAGAAATTAAAGACAACGATATAGGACTTCGTATGCTCGGTTGAACAAATCTCACATCCAACCAAACATACTTTGTCCGGCGCGGCAAAGTATTGGCGTAAAGGTAGCCTTTTGGCCTTTTTTTCCCTTCAAATGGAAAACCTTTAGACCAATATGCTAAGCCCATGCACATCACATCATCAACACACAAACAAACAACATACAGAAAGTAAAATGACAAAATATAAGATGCGGATAATAAACAATCAAGATAAACTAAAGGGAGATATGTGCCGTTTACTCAATTTGTACGTGGAGTTGTATCCCAAGTACAGACCGCACTACCATCCATTCGGATTTGGCTACGGAATTTACGTCTGGGTTTCCATCCTATATACCACAAGAGACGACACATTTTCCCTTTCATTCGAAGACCACAATATGCATCCACCAACGACTCTCATGCGAATAAAATAATTAAAAAAACGAATGACAATAAATAGAAAAAGTGCCATCAGGTCTAACCTTTTAAATCACCTCTCGGATATACGGTACACGATCGTCGGAAGGGCTAACGCTCCGCAACTCCTCCGGTTCACTGGTTCACTGCTCTCGTTCGTTGTCTCACTGTTTTGAGTCGTCATTCTCCCTGTTTTGCTGCTATTTTTACTGTATTTCGCTGCTCTTTCGGTTACATTTTTTGGTCACTATTTCAAGTATTTTAGGCCACTATTTTGGGGTATTTGGGGCTTCTATTTTGGTGATGTTAAGGTCTGCTGTTTAGGGGTGAGTTTCGGTAGTTTGGGGGTGTTCCAGGGGCAGTTTTTCGGTTTTGGAGGGAAGAGGAGGAGAGAAAATTCTTTGTTGCTTCTTGAGTGTATTAGGCGTGAATGGAGAGGCTTTTTCTTTGCTGTATATGCGTGAGAGTTAGGGTGTCAATGCCTTGCAGAATTTTTATGGTTTTTGTATGAATGTCTAGCCCAGGTGAGGGTTGGATTTGGGTTTCTTTTATAGGCAAAGGGCTAGGGTTTTCTCTTGCTTGAAAAGGAAAGGAATCAATTAATGTCTTACAAGGAAAGTCAAAGATTGATTGGAGACAAGATTTGGTTTGTTTAGGAAGGTTATATATTTAATTTGTTTTGTTTAGGCATGATATTTGTTTAATTTGGTATATGATTTTTAGATTTTATTTAATTTGGTCATGTGTTAAATATGTATTTAATTAATTTAGATGTGTTTTATGGGCTTTGGTGGGCTAATTGGGCTTGGGTGTGAGGCTAGCAACAAAACCAAAAATACCGACACCGTTCGAACACCGATTTGAACGCTACACGAACGCCCGCAATTTGCTTGACGTTCGAATGTGGTTGCGAACGCAGCACGAACGAAAATAGTGAACTTGTGAAATGAATTTGATAACATACTTATTCTGAATTTCCCATTCAGACGCCCGTTTCCCGCGACTTCCGTGACTTAAAAGGTAGTGTCTCCAAATGAGACTCATCATAGGGACTTATGTGCAAAAATGCAATGCCTACAGTCGCCCCCACTTTGATAGGACTTGTGTAATGTGTAACATTGACAATCCTATCAAAGTTATGCAATGCATTTTCACTTATCTGGCTTGCCAGCTGCCACCTGACTTGCCTGCTGTCTCGAACTAAGTTGATGATGCAGTGGACCTCGATCGTGGGACGCGTCCCAATAGCTGCAACCGACAACGGGGGCCTCGACCCTGGGACGCATCCCAATACCGCTAACAAAAAGTGGGCCTCGACCTTGGGACGCATCCCGAAACTGATGATGCAGTGGACCTCGATCCTGGGACGTATCTCAATAGCTGCAACCGACAACGGGGGCCTCAACCCTGGGACGCATCCCAATACCGCTGACAAAAGGTGGGCCTCGACCCTGGGACGCATCCCGAAACTGATGATATAGTGGACCTCGATCCTGGGACGCATCCCAATACAAACCGACATATGTGTTGACGTGGGCCTCAACCCCGAGATGCATCCCCAAGACTGCTGCTAGTATTGATGTGGGCCTCGCCCGCTGGGACGCATCCCAAAACTGCTGCTGGTATGTTGATGCTTCTAATTGGCTTTTCTTTGCCGCCTTCTCTTTTCTTCTTCAAAACCTGTGAATACAAAACAAACACAAAATAAATGCCAAAATGTGTTACGTGTATGCATGCATGCATGAGTTTCCTTATCCCGTCGGGTTAGGCCTTTTGCCAAGTCTTCTCTTTCTCAGGAAAAATATTGCTTCAATCTGTCCACGTTGATCGGCTCAGTGAACTCGTTACCTTCCAAGTCTGACAGTTTCACTGCCTCATTTCCCATTACTTTCTACATTATGTAAGGTCCTTCCCAGTTAGGTCTGAACTTTCCTCTCGGATCTGTCGTCGACGGCCTTGAGTGCTTAAGTACCAAATCACCCTTTCTGATCTTGGTGGGACGTACCTTCTTGTTGAATGCTCGGGCTAGTCTCTTCTGATATAACTGCATATGATGTAAAGACCTGATTCTCTTCTCATCCAGCAATGCTAACTGACCAAACCTCTGAGCGGCCCATTCTTGCTCAGGTAACTCTGTTTCTGCTAATACCCTCATTGACTGTATCTCCACCTCCACTGGCAGTACTGCTTCCATTCCGTAGACCAAAGAGTAAGGTGTGGCTCTTGTCACTGTTCTAACTGATGTTCTGTACCCCCACAAAGCATACGGTAGTTTGTCGGCCCAATCCCTGCAGCTCTCTGTAATCTTGGCCAAAATTGTCTTTATTGTCTTGTTGGCTGCCTCGACTGCCCATTCGTTTGCGGCCTATAAGGTGATGACTTGTGATGGCCTATCCCGTACTTCTGCAACATTGCCTTTGTCTCTCCCTGAAACTGAACTCCGTTATCTGTAACCACATGGTGCGGTATACCATACCGACATATGAGATTCTGGGTTATGAACTTTGCCATCTGCTTCGCTGTAACATTGCGGAATGACTCGGCCTCAACCCACTTTTAGAAATAATCTACTGCCACTACTATGAAGCGATGCACATTCGATGCATTCGGTCGAATCTCTCCAATCATATCAATTCCCCATGCTGAGAAAGGCCACGGCTCTGACAACCCGTGCAACTCTGTGTGCGGCAAATGATTCAAATTACCGTATGCTTGACAATCATGACAGTGCTTTACCATCTTCGCGCAGTCTGTCTCCATGGTTGACCAGTAAAAACCTTGTCTCACTATCTTGCGGGACAGATTCAACCCGTTCATGTGCGGACCACATACCCCGGCGTGTACTTCTTCCATTACCTGCTGACCCTCTTCTTTTCTCAAGCATTTCAACTGAATACCGTTTGCTTGCCTCTTGTACAGTTCCCCTTTCAAAATCACATACTGGGAAGCTAATTTCTGAGTGGCTAATCTGTCTTTTCTGCTTGCTCCCTCCGGGAGTTCCCCGTGTTCCAGATACCTTTGAATGTCGTGATACCAAGGTTTACCATCGTCGATCTCCACTTCCAGGACTCTTTCTATCTCATAAACAGGTCTATTTGCTGTTGTCAGTACCAACGGTCTCACTACTAACTTCTCTGGATTTTCCCAAGTTGCTGCAATTGTAGCTAATGCATCCGCCATCTGATTCTCTTCTCGCGACAAGTGCTAAAACTTACAATCGGGGATAACCCGTGCCAACTTTCTGAGGTGAAAAAGGTAAGGTTTCAACCGTTCTTCTTTCAATTCCCATTCTCCTTGCATCTCTTGGATCACCAGCATCGAATCTCCATAGACCTCCACCTTCTCAGCCTTCAAGGCTATCAGTGCAGTCAACCCAAAAGCACATGCTTCATACTCGGCCATGTTTTTAGTTACTCTGAACGTCAATCTCTTGGTCAAAGCCAAGGTTTCTCCTTCCGGGGTCACTATCACAATCCCAATTCCGGCTCCTTTGTAATTCACTGCTCCGTCAAAGTACATTTTCCATCCCTGAACTGCTATTGCCTAGATCTCTTCATCTGGAAATTCAAACTTATGTTGATCCCCTTCAATAGGTTGTAATGCCAGAAACTCTGCTACGGCTCACCCCTTGATCACTTTGGAAGTGAGGTACTCAATGTCAAACTCTGTCAGAAATACTAACCATCTGCCCAATTTTCCCACTAGCGAAGGCACTGAATGCAGATATGTCAAAGGATTCTCCTTTGCCACTACCTGGATCTTGTAAGATTGGAAGTAATGCCGCAATTCTCTGGATGCCCATACTACTGCCAAATAGATCTTCTCTACTTCTTGATAACGAGCCTCATACGGGAGCATCTTCTTACTGAGATAGTAGACTGCATGCTCTACCCCGATCTCATCTGCCTGTACCATCATTGCCCACAGTGCCTCTGATTCTATGGCCAAATACAATATCAAGGGTCTGCCCGGTCTCGGAGGTTTCAATACAGGAGGTTTTACCATGTATTCTCTGATCTTATCGAAGGCTGCCTGACACTGCTCATTCCACTTCACCGGCTGATCGTTTCTTAACAACTTGAAGATAGGCTCACACACTGATGTCAACTTGGCAATGAACCGACTGATGTACTGGATTTTCCCAAGGAATGCTCTGACTTTTTTTTCTGTCTATGGTGCAGGCATCTCGGTGATTGCTTTGATCTTCTCGGAGTCTACCTCTATTCCACCCATCCCAACTGTATGTCCCAGTAATTTTCCAGATGTCACTCCAAACACACACTTCTTAGGATTCAATCGCAGGTTGTACTTATCGACCCTCTAAAGGAATTTCTCCAGTGCTTCTATATGCCCAATTCTTGTCTCTGATTTCACCATCATGTCATCCACATACACTTAAATCTCTTTGTGCATCAGATCGTGGAACAATGTAGTGGCCATCCGCTGATAAGTAGCTCCTGCATTCTTGAGCCCAAACGGCATTACCTTGTAACAATATGTGCCCCATTCGGTGATAAAGGCAGTCTTGTGCTTGTCTTCCTCAGCCATAAGAACCTGATTATACCCTGAAAACCCATCTGCAAATGAATACATGGCAGATAAAGCTGCACTATCAACTAGTACATCAATATGAGGTAGAGGAAAATCATCTTTCGGACAAGCCTTGTTGAGATCTCTGTAATCCACACACATTCTGACTTTCCCGTCTTTCTTCGGCACTGGCACAACATTTGCTAACCATTCGGGATACTTTACCACTTCCAGGAACCCCACATCTATCTGTTTCTTAACCTCTTCTCTGACCTTCTCGGCCCACTCAGGTCTCATCCGTCGAAGTTTCTGTTTCACTGGCCTCATATTCGGATAAGTTGGTATCGTGTGATGGGCAATGCTTCTGTCTACTCTAGGCATGTTCTCATAGAACCAAGCAATCACTTTAGCATATCTGACCAATACTTCTTCTAAATTCTCCCGCTCTTCAGCGGTAACTTCACTTGCAATCAGAATTTCCTTGGGGTTCTCAGGCGTGCCCAAGTTAAATGCATTCGTTCTGGTGGAGCTGATATCAAATATACTCAAGCCATGCAAGTTAGAGGAAAACGACTCGGGCAAATAAGCAAAATGATTGTCTTTATTGCTAATAAATGCGGGAGTACACTCAAATAAATCAGAAAGATAAATGTCTTCATCATTGGCAGACACTTCATCCTCCGCAACCAGGTTCTTCTCAGACTTCTTATCCTCTTTGAGAGTCAGGCTCTCCAACTTCATCAATTCTTCTTCCCACTTCTCTTCCTCCACAACTTCTTCGGTCAGCGGCTTCTTACCCAGCATCTCTTGGAAGATCTCAAAACCAGGCACCACAATTTCGTTAACTTATATTGGTTCGGTCTCACCTTGATACCCTGAAGCCTTTACAAAGCAATCCATCAATTTCAGCCCTTTCTTTTTAACCTTCGGCTTTTCCTCATCAGATTTGTACCCCAAACCCCTCCGAGTAGTCTGTCCTCTAAAGTCTGGCAGTTTCGAACCCTCACCCGGCTCGAACTTCATTTTTCCAATGATCCTAGCTACCTTAGGATCCACCCATTCCTCAAAAGTTTTCGACACTCTGAACCTCGTGAAAGGTTGTATTTCCAAAGCAGCCACAACATCGTCTACCTCAGCTCGGATGGTGACAATCTCTCCCTCATAAGGGAACTTAATCATCTGATGTAGAGTGGAGGGCACGCCCCCAAGCTTATGAAACCAAGGCCTTCCCAACAACAAGGCAAAAGTGGCTGGGATATCCAGCACTGTGAACTCAACTTCGTCCTCAATAGGACCAACCTTGACCGTTGCTACAAATGTACCCTCAACTCCTCGATTACTGTCATCATAAGCCTTGATAGTCATATTGGAGGGATCCAGATCTGTTGTCTTTATACCCAGCTTGGCCAAAATATTCAACGGGCACACATTAATGGATGAGCCGTCATCCACCATCACACAAGAGGTCCTTTTACCCCTCATTTCAGCTCTGATAAACAAAGGTCTATTATGATTTCTCCCCTCAACTGAGAGTTCTTCCTCAGAAAAAGTGGTTGCCTGCAAAGCCTTCTTTTGCACTGACCCAACAAACATTGCGGGGTTGGCATCCTCCGTCACCATTATCTTGCTTAAGGCCTCAACCATGGCCCACCTGTGCTCCTTAGATGCACACAACAAATCCCAGATACTCATTTGTGCTCGGGTTTTCCTCAACTGCTGCAGTACTACATCTCTCTTGGCATTTTCTGTATTCTCAGCCACTTCCTTACCCTCTGATAACACTCATTTACCCTTCTCAGTCATATCATTGTAGAAACGCCCAATGCGTGTCATCCCCCTTACTTCTTCTTCATCACTACTGGAGAAGTCTTCCCAGAAATTCTGCCCTCATTCTGTCTCATCTTCACTGTTACTATCCCAAACATTTTATGTACTTGACGCTTGGATAAACCCACTGAACTCATAACTGAAACATACTGACGGAGATGGACCCTCGGATCCCCATTCCCGTTGAACTTAGCCATATCCGGCATCTTGAACTGAGCTGGCAACTGTTCTTCGAAGGTCATTGCCTAATAATTTAACAACTCTTCATGTTTACCCTTCATTTTGCGGGTAACTATTTCAACCTGATCCCGAAGCTTCTGAAATTCTGCCTGAGACCCAATCACTATGCCAGTCGCATACTCTGCCATGTCGTCATCAAAAGCGGGGATATCATCCCCCAACCCATTCGGAGGCTCATCGCGCCTCACATTCTCAGAATTCCCCCAGCATGGGGTACAGCCATACCAGCCACAGCAGTAGTCAAGGCTTGCAACGGTTCAGTAATTTTTGCGAGACCGTTTTCCAACTGCTCTATCTGGGATACCTCGTTATCGGATGTCCTCATATCTGTTACCGGTCTTTTAGTGAGTCTTCCCTCTTTCTTAACCCAACAGGAATCTATGATGTCTTTTATAGACATAGAGGGTGTTAACAGGATATATGTATGCATGAGATGAATGAGATGCATGCGATACAAGGAATATATCAATTCATTAAAATTTTCACACAAATCGGCCCATCATCATTATAGAAGCTTTTGGGCTAACTGTCATAGGAGTGAACTCGTCCCAGTTTAAATGGCCCAACAAGTTCACATCTTATGGCAAGAAGTCCAACCATATCTAAATGATAATGCTCCTAAACACAAACATATAATGGCCCATTGGCGTTTTAGAAGCTTTTGGCCCAATCATCATAAGATACGTTCTTGTCCAAGTTTAAATGGCCCAACAAGCCCATACCTCATGATGAAAGGTCCGAGTGGATCCAAACGACAATATTCCCAAACACAATCATACATAAATAATTTCTACGAAGTGGCCCATCAACATTTCAGAAGCTTTTGGCCCAATTGTCATAGGATACGAACTCGTCCCAGTTTAAATGGCCCAACAAGTTCGCATTTCTAAAAAGAAGTCCAACTGCATCCAAATGAGGATGGTCCACAAGCACAAGGAAATAGTTGCTATAGGCCATACAACTCCGGTCCACGTGTGGGTTTGTGGGAGTGTAGACAAAGACTCTCGCTGGGAAAGGATTGCCCACAACTAGGTCTCCCCACTCAAGGGTTCGAGTGACCAAGTGAGCGCATTTTTTTTATACCTTACAGTACGTGCCAATAAGTTATGGTGTGTGACTGACTGTCAAATGGATTTCCCGTTGTAGATTCTGCAGAGGGAGGGCGGAGCGAACTCTCTTAAAAACCCAAGCCTCTTAGGCTCTTATCGCTTGGTGACAGGAATAAACAACGAGTCCTTCAAATTAGTCCATCACAATAGGCTACAAGAAAATGATTATCTAGGTGTCTTCACAGCTTTTCCTTATAGAAAGGTAGTGAATGAAGGAAGACATCAAACCATTACCTAGCTAAAAAAAATGCCTTTGATTAAACCCCTTTCAACCCACGGTAAACACGGTTAATTAAAGCACAAATCATAATCACTACAATATATTATTTCGGGGCCAATTATCTATCCCCAGTGGAGTCGCCAGACTGTGGGAACACATAAATTGGGCGACGCATGTTGTTCCGGGCTCGCGGTCCGGTTGGGAGTACGGAGTAGCCCGCGGGGGACTAAACCGGAGAATAATGGAGTCGCCACCCGGTGTGAACCGGGATAAATATTTAAGGCCGCACTCACCCCTCGCAAGGGAAGACCTCAAACCGTTAGGTTCGGAATGGTCTCTTACTTATGCCACTTATAATGAAATGATTTGTGCAATAATCTAACCAAGCCTAAGCAACATATTTCCAAGAGTATTCTACTTTTAGGTTCACATGCATGAAAATAATCATCATAACGGCGAACATGCAATAGCACACAGCAATCTCATGAACATACTTCGATCATATAATGCGGAAAACAAAGAACAACCTAAACATAATGCAAATTCCAAACGCAAAATAAATGATTAATCATGCTTGAAAATGAACAACTAAATAGGCTAAATCATGCTTAAGAACCAAGTAACATACTAACGGCCTAATCATGCTTGAATACCATCTCATGAACACATCCAATAGATAAATGCAGGGATACAAATAGTATGATTGATTACAAGATACAAGAGAAATCACCTAAGAAATAATTATTCATGACATGTGATGAAAATGACTCAGTTCAGTATATGCGCGTTCGTGTAGCGTTTGAAAATGCGTTCGAACGGTAAACAGAAATGCGCGTTCGTGTAGCGTTTGAAAACACGTTCGAACGGTAAATAGAAGGTACGTGTTCGTATAGCGTTTGAGAACGCATTCGAATGGGACATGACCTGATGAAACAAGACACATTCGCGTTCAAGTAGAGTTCGTAAATACGTTCGAACGGTAAACAGAAGGTTCACGTTCGTAGAGCGTTTGAGAACGCGTTCGAACGGGACCAGACCTGAAGCATGATAAAACAAAGGAAATACATGCGCGTTCGAGTAGCGTTAGTAAACACGTTCGAATGGTAAATAGAAGGTTCGCGTTCGCATAACATTTGAGAACGCGTTCGAACATGACTGGACCTGATGAAACAAAACACATTTGCGTTCGAGTAGCATTCGTAAACGCATTCGAATGGTAAACAGAAGGTTCGCGTTCGTGTAGCGTTTAAGAACGCGTTCGAATGGGACCAGACCGGATGCATGAGAGACGACGCAACACATACATAAATAAGCAAATCCACAATGTAGGACCCCGTGTGCCCGATTGAACTCGTTCTCATTCAATCGGGTGTACCTTGTCTGGCGCGGTAAAACATCGTGGTAATGGTAGCCTTCAGGCATTTTCCCTCGAATAGAGGACCTTTAATCCACCCTAGTTAGCCCATGCGAACTAGAATGCAATACATGCATAAATAGAATAATGATATGTATAAAGTCAATGACATAACAAAAAGTGCAGCAAAATATCGTGGTAAGGTAGCCTTCAGGCATTTTCCCTCGAATAGATGACCTTTAATCCACTCTAGTTAGCCCATGCGCATTACATCACAATGCATAGAAAGTAAAGACAACGATATAGGACTTCGTATGCTCGGTTGAACATATCTCACATCCAACCAAACATACTTTGTCCGGCGCGGCAAAGTATTGGCGTAAAGGTAGCATTTTGGCCTTTTTTCCCCTCAAATGGAAAACCTTTTGACAAATATGCTAAGCCAATGCGCATCACATCATCAACACACAAACAAACAACATACAGAAAGTAAAATGACAAAATATAAGATGCGGATAATAAACAATCAAGATAACTAAAGGGAGATATGTGCCGTTTACTCAATTTGTACGTGGAGTTGTATCCCAAGTACAGACCGCACTACCATCCATTCGGATTTGGCTACGGAATTTACGTCTGGGTTTCCATCCTATATACCACAAGAGACGACACATTTTCCCTTTCATTCGAAGACCACAATATGCATCCACCAACGACTCTCATGCGAATAAAATAATTAAAAAAACGAATGACAATAAATAGAAAAAGTGCCATCAGGTCTAACCTTTTAAATCACCTCTCGGATATACGGTACACGATCATCGGAAGGGCTAACGCTCCGCAACTCCTCCGGTTCACTGGTTCACTGCTCTCGTTCGTTGTCTCACTGTTTTGAGTCGTCATTCTCCCTGTTTTGCTGCTATTTTTACTGTATTTCGCTGCTCTTTCGGTGACATTTTCTGGTTACTATTTCAAGTATTTTAGGCCACTTTTTTGGGGTATTTGGGGCTGCTGTTTTGGTGATGTTAAGGGCTGCTGTTTAGGGGTGAGTTTCGGTAGTTTGGGGGTGTTCCAGGGGCAGTTTTTCGATTATGGAGGGAAGAGGAGGAGAGAAAATTCTTTGTTGCTTCTTGAGTGTATTAGGCATGAATGGAGAGGCTTTTTCTTTGCTGTATATGCGTGAGAGTTAGGGTGTCAATGCCTTGCAAAATTTTTATGGTTTTTGTATGAATGTCTAGCCCAGGTGAGGGTTGGATTTGGGTTTCTTTTATAGACAAAGGGCTAGGGTTTTCTCTTGCTTGAAAAGGAAAGGAATCAATTAGTGTCTTACAAGAAAAGTCAAAGATTGATTGGAGACAAGATTTGGTTTGTTTAGGAAGGTTATATATTTAATTTGTTTTGTTTAGGCATATATTTGTTTAATTTGGTATATGATTTTTAGATTTTATTTAATTTTGTCATGTGTTAAATATGTATTTAATTAATTTGGATGTGTTTTATGGGCTTTGGTGGGCTAATTGGGCTTGGGTGTGAGGCTAGCAACAAAACCAGAAATACCGACACCATTTGAACGATGATTCGAACGCTACACGAACACCCGCAATCTGCTTGACGTTCGAACATGGTTGCGAACGCAGCACGAACGAAAAAAGTGAACTTGTGAAATGAATCTGATGACATACTTATTCTGAATTTCCCTTTCCGACGCCCGTTTCCCGCGACTTCCGTGACTTAAAAGGTAGTGTCTCCAAATGAGACTCATCATAGGGACTTATGTGCAAAAATGCAGTGCATATAGATACAATCTTAGGGTAGATTCGGCCAAGCCTAGGAATTTAGGGAAAATTAATCTAATCAATATTTTTCAAATTTTAAGATGCATAAATCTAATTCATCATCATCCAAGCTCAACCAAACAAACAATTTGAAGAAATCATGCTCAAAACACAAAAACCCCAAATTAAAGTATATAAACCCTAAACTCATTTCATGCTTAGAAAATGCTCTTGATACCATTGTTAATGTTCCTAGAACATGCCAAGGATCTCTAATCATGATATGTGTGTGAATACTCAAAGAAGTTGCTGAAAATCTTACAATGATCGGATTGATGAAAGTATGAAGTTCAAAAACTTTTGATGTTGATGAATAGCTCCAAGTCCTTTCTTTGTGTTCCAAACTCTAGGATTGGTTTCCCTAACACCTTGTATGACTCTTTGGAAGTGCTAGCTTGAAGAAATTTTGAAACAAAATTTCTATGGGAGGAGAAGAAGTTCACGGTTTTTGCTTGGAAAAAAAGAGGGAGAGAGTTTTCCTTCTTGTGTTTTGTATTTGATTTCAAAAATCAAATTATGATTTACCAAAAATCAAGTTGGTATATGTCATTCCAAATGACAAAGTGTGTAGGATTTTAGGTGAGTGAAAAACAAGTAAACCAAGCTTTACACTTAACCTTAACCACTTCCATCACTAGTCAAACTAGTTGATGTAAGTCAAGTGGGTCCCACCACTTGTAAATTCCGAATTTAAGTCGAACAATCCATCACGCAACTTCACTCGGGCCCGGGTTCGTTTAATTCCGAATTAACGAATTTGTCGTTGCGATATTATTATTAAAGTCGCTTACGAATTAATTCTAAATTAATTCGTTTGCCTGAATTAAAATCCAATTTTAATTTCGCTTTGAAATCTAATTTCAATTAATATATCGAATATATTATTTAATCGATTAATTCCAAATTAATCGTTCTCTCTATTCTAATCAAAATTTATCCCAGATAAATTCTTGCCGCAATTAATCCCAGATTAATTTTCCCTCTCTTATAATTAATCATAGATTAATTCAGTTCGAGTCAAACGTCGTCGGTGAATCTTTTGAAAGCGACCCATGAGATTCCTGGATATGTTAGCAGTAAATCCGGTCGTCGGACTATCCGAACACGTGCATACCCCGTACCACGTTCTTACCGATTTACAAGACATGGTTGGCTTCTAGCAAAGCACCGTGCCTACCTAATTCTCCAAAAAAATTCTTTTAAGGAATACATAATCTTTATCAAGTGTAGTATACTAAGTATTGCGTATTACGATCCAGTATCGGATGTCACATGCTAGGCCTAGGGCTGGAATTGTGTCTGCCCCTACGAAGCATATATCGGATCACTAGCAACTAGTCTCTTTAATCGGATAATCATGACCTTGTCATATTATCCCGATAGTTGCAACATATTAGAGTACCAGTTCTGTATCCCTACGTGATCATCATCTCCATATGACTGAAATGATACTTCCATCTTGACATCATACCCAATACACTACGATTCTCAATAAACCCAGAAGAGGCGTACACAGAACCTGTTAAAGCCCCGAACGACCAAAACCAAAGCGTATTGATTGTCGCAAGTATTAGCGATGCAAGTCTCAGGTTAAGACCAAATACACCTACCCTAATTCGGATTCCCATAGACACATAGTCATACTACCAATGGGATTCCGAAGGGGTCTATCCAGAGCGAAGCTGTTTCCGTACCATCGGTAAACAGAACCTCCTATTACACTTGCATGAGTATCGAATAACCAAATATATGAGAACTATGCCGTTACGCTTCCATAACGCGCACAAGTGTAATACTAGCATATTTCACATTATCGATGTCTAGTCTCGATAATACTACGACTATGGATATTAATGATTAAACCTTTCGTGGATTGATACTGTCTCATATCTTATTAATCCGGAACTAATCATAAGGACTTTTATCATTTATATATATTCAAGTAATCTAATTACAAAATGATAAAATAGCAATTTCCTTTGTCACATAGTTAATTTGTACAAAAACCACAATGTCTTTTACAAATAGTGATGCTATGGGTCATAATTGTCCAACAGAATAATTGTCTGATTAGTTGGAAGGAAACCCTGCAATAGGAGCCTTATCATCAATAGAAGCTGAGTTTGTGGCAGCAACTGAGGTTGTAAAGGAATCAATATGGCTAAAAGGGATTATCAATAAGTTGTGGCCGGATCAGAAGACAGTAGAGGTTTTGTGATAATCAGAGTGCAATACAGTTGGTTAAGAACCAGATGTATCATGAAAGGACAAAACATATTGATGTAAAGTTGCACTTCATTAGGGATGAGGTTTCAAAGGGGGCAGTGGTGGTTTCTAAGATTCACACTGATGTAAATCTGTTCTAGTTCAAGAAGCAGAATCTTCGATCCAAGATTCTGGTCAAGAAGCAACATAATCTTAACACATAAATGTAAACCAAACCCCTCTCTATCATGATGTGAGCGGGATTTAAATCCCAAACCTCTTCTACCAGAACAAGAATTAGACTTTTCTTTTCTTTATTACGCCGGCAGTTTATTCTCATAAAGAATGAGATATCTTCTATTTAAATAAAGTTTTTCTTTCAATAATGCCTTGGTAACCTGTAAAATTTGAAGATTGAACCAGGAATTTTTTTCTCACAAATGAAATTTGAACTAGGCTAACTGCAGTTTGCTGCTTCGAAAACAGAGGTTTGTCTTCCATATATATTTGGCATTAATCCTGTATGTATAAATGGGAAGAAACACAATACGAAATAGTTGATGGATCTTGTAGGACATGGAAAAACAGATTGATTGAGCTTGAAGCATTACAGAAGCTGAGTTAGTATTATCCTATCAGCTAGATGATATGAACTACGGGAAAGTTGGATTTCCCCATGCACATATTATAAGAAATCAGGATTATGAAATTATGATCACAGTCGAATCTTTAAGACTAGTTTTCTTGGTTGTTATATGATTCCCAGTGACATTGCAAATTTACATGACTCAAACTTTCATAATTATCTATTTCTTTAACAGTTTTCACATCTCCATTTGGAACTTGAAGAAATATTTACTTCTTGAAGCAATAAGAAAAATAGTTCAAGTATTCGTTTCGTATAATCAATAGTATATGCATTGCACTTCATATGCCTCAAAGATCATTTTCAAGCATGAATATTATTACTCTAATACGAAAATTTGCAATTAGCACTCCCATTCAAAGAAAAAAAAAATCCATTATTATTGGGGACACTTATTTTCTCTAAAGCTTTGAACAAGCTAAATGTATGCAACTATTCCTAGTATTTAGTAATTGATAGTAAACCATTATTTATAAACTACTGCCTTACAACTTAGACTAAACCCATAGATCTTACACCAAGTTTGATTCTTATTTGCAGAAACAAGCGGCAGCTTTCATGGTATCCTGGCACAAAATTACAAGCAATAGCATTGTACCACCTTATATTTAGTCGGAAAATTGATTCTTTCACCAAGATATTAGTAAAGCCTATATAGACCTATATACTTCTACCTGATTGTGCATCGAAAAGTAAAAAGAAAGACTCAGTGCGGCCAATTTCATATCAATTAATGTAGCAATATGATTTTTTAAGTTATTGTTAATTGATTGATTCAAAGGTTACTGATAAGATCAGTGTGATTCAATCAGTAAAAAGACGCAGCAGGAGTCTGATTTGGAGGTAAAGAGATTATGATTTAATTGTCAAGTCATGAATTCGAATATAGGGGTGCATTATTTGTAAGAGATTAGGACAATTGAAAGTTTTACATGTTCCGTTTAAACCGTTTTTAGCATTTCCAAAAAAAAATGGAAACAGTGTGACATTAAAGTAGAAAATATATTGATATTTTTTGAAATTGAAGGCATGAATGCCGATTTGATTTTGATAATTGTGACAGTGACTATGTATTTAATATAAGCACTATCAAACAATATATGTATTAAATGCAAGCTAGAGGTATATGGTCCCCAATCGCCATATACAAAAATCTTCAACCTCCAATCCCTACTTAGTTTAATACAAATATCAGTTTGCGGATAGATCTCTAAGATGGTGTAGATTTACATTTAACTGACAGGATCTAATTACTTTAGTTGATTTTTTATTTATTTATTTATTTTGTATATTTGTAGTTAGTTGATTGACCACTTTATCAACTCTTATGCTTGGTTACCAAAACTTGTTCTTAACTTTATTGTGCTTCTGTCCCAAACTTTATTCAATTGTATTTGAGATAGTACTTTGATTAAATTAGAGCTAAATGATGGTTAGGTTTGGTACACGGATTATACACGCACTCAAGAAATATATTCTTTATTAGAGAGGAAGATGTAAAGAAATGAAAAATAAATATGGGAGCCTGTTAATTGTTATTGCTTTCCACCATTTAGAGGAATAAATTAAACAAGGAAGATGAAAAGCATTAAAGGAAACATGTTAGAATTTTGATTCATTAGGTTAATTTTCACGAAAAATGATATATATTATATATATTAATATGATTAATGCTATTTTCTCCTTATGTGGCTCAGTGGCTCTGCCACTGACAAAAGGGGGAGACACGTGATGGCATTTTCTTTCATTTGAAAAGACGATGGGCAATACCATTTTGAGTTCTATATAAACAATTCCCATCATCTAATTCGTTGCATTTGAAAAAAAATTAATGGCTAAGCTTTCCCTTTTCTCATTAGCTTTCATCTTCCACCTTTACTTGGCTGGAATGACAGCAGAATCTGCCAATCCCAGACATTCCACTCCCTCAAACTTAATCAAAAACTCTTGTAGAGCCACTCGCTATCCTGCTTTATGCGTTCAATGCCTCTCAGGTTATGGTAGTGCCATCAGAAATGAGCATCAGCTTGCTGTAACTGCCTTGTCAGTGAGCTTAAACCGGGCAAGATCAGGTGTTGCTTTTGTGAGCAAGCTGACTAAAGTAAAGGAAATCAAGAAGAGAGAGTTCCTAGCTGTGAAAGACTGCATAGAGAACATGGGAGATAGCGTAGACCGACTTAGTCAATCAGTAAAGGAGCTTGGCCATATGGATCGAGCAGTTGGCCGGGACTTTATTTGGCACATGAGTAATGTACAGACTTGGGTTAGTGCTGCATTAACTGATCAGAATACTTGCTTAGATGGTTTTGCAGGACGTTACATGGATGGAAATGTAAAGGTTGCAATCAGGAGAAGGGTCACTAATGTTGCCCAAGTCACTAGTAATGCTCTAGCTTTGGTTAATCGATTTGCAGCTAGACACCGAGCTGCATCAGTCACTGAGAAGCCTTAGATTTCGTTAACGCGACCTGTACTGTCATCTCCTGGGATTGTGCTTGGTCTAAATTATGTCCTGGAATGTTTGGCTAAGTGTGTTTGTGTACTGTTGTTTGTTTCCATAGATACTTGGGGTTCTGTTTTATCCTGGAGAGTAAATGTAAGATAACCAAACCAGAGTTTGTGTGGAAGTTTTCTGTCTGTATCATAGTGGGGGTTTTGTTTGGCTTGTGGGTGAATTAGTGAATGAAAGACAAATCAAGTTTAAGTGTGTGACAAATTCTATTTTGAAGAATATGTCTTGTTTCATGTAAAAATTTTGCCGGGAACGAAATCGGATGTCGAGAAAAATAATATTACTCCACTGTTATAAAAATAATACTCTATCTGATCGGTCGTTTGCGCCGAGGAGTATCATTACTCATACTGTTAAAGGATAATATCCTTCTTGAATTGCAGAGAGCAGCTTGAGTTCATTTGCCAAAATCTAACTCCAATAATTGGCAATTCTTCTCAGCTAGCATATGGACATGGCATGAATAATTACAGCTCTAGATCCTTCTCTGTCCAAAGGAAATAATATATAAAATAAGACCATTGCAATTGGAACCGAGTCATAGAGCATGTATATAAAATTAGTATTAATATTTAGGAGATTTATGGCAATTGAAGCACATATAAAGTATAAAAAAATATTTTGAAATTTGCCGGCCCCTATCTTTATTTATATGTATTTACATTCAGTATTGAGCTGATATATATTAATCTTTTTATATTACTATGTGTGTATTGATAGTAATGAATTGTTATAATTTAATTATATAAAAAAAATATATTATTTAATAATTACACATTATAATTTATTAAAAAAAAAAAAAAACCAACACATAATTCAAACAAGCATCAAATCCAAGTCCTATTTATAAATGGTGGAGCTATTTTAACTAGAAATTTTGACACAATTTTAAACAATTAATTTCATATAATCTAATGGTAGATATTAAAAATCAAAATTACAATTAATTTTACTAATTCATCTACCATTAAATTATATGAAGTCAATAACTCGAAATTTGTAATCAAAAAATTAAATTGAAATAACACATCTATATATATTGGCTTGGTCACTTTTTTCCATCGAAGCAAGAACAAAATTTTATTAAAGTCCAGTACCACCAATTTGGGCTAACACCAGTTCCAGTTCTAACAGGAATCAGTTGAAACCAGACTGATTTTCGGGTTTGGAATCGGAACCGATTGTAACCGGTCTGGTTCCAGTTTCAAATTGAAGGAACCGATTTTAATCGATCCGGTTCCGGTTCTAAAATGGTCGGAACCGAAACCAAATTTCGGAACCGGAACTTGTTTTGGGAACCAAATTTCGGAACCAGAACCAGAACCTGTTTTAGTACCGAATTTAGAACCAATTTCGAAACCAAATTAAAACTCAATTTCATAATCAGTTTTAAAACTCAATTTAAACCCAATTTCATAATCCAAATTAAAGCTCAATTTCATAACCAGTTGTTGGAAATTCTTAATTTTCATTAAGGACTTTTATGTCTTTTTCTTTCATAAGGTGCATGGGAAGGGTGCAATCCTTAGGAGGGTTGCATCCCATCCCAAGGGGTGCCCTTTGGCACCCCCCCTTCCTTATAAAAAGAAGATTTTAACTTCTATTCGAGGGTTGGAAAAATCAAATCCGAATTAGACAAGTAAAGTTACTGGTTTTCATTGTTTTCTTTGAGAGAGTTACATCCATCTTCCTAGTTTGTTTACTTGTTAAGGAGTGCTCCTTGAACAAGAAGTATCCAAGTTATCCTGGGAGAACGTTGGCTATTTGAATCCGTAGAGAACCTGTGACGGGGCCAATAAGTTCTCAAGGACAGAGATCATCTCGACTTGGACAATTCAGTAATCTCTGTTTCTTGTTTTGTCTTCGAATATTATTTGGTTTAGGGTTTTTATTGCATATAGATCTCTTGGTTGTTTGATTTGTTATTTTGCATGTTAATTGCTGTTTAATGACATATTTTGGTTACAATCTTAAGAACTTATCGCTCATTGTTGTTAGATAGCAATTCGCATGTTATGGTTTGTTTATTTTCTGGAAAAATTCGGACTGTGCATGAAAAACCCGTAGGGCGTTCGAACGCTCGACGAACGCGAAGGCAAAAATTTGAATTTTCGTAAGAACGTTCGAACGCGTCTTCAAACGCATCTCGAACGCAAACTCTCTGGAACCATTCCGTTCGAACGCGCCTCTCGAACGCTACACGAACGTGAACTCTCTGGAAACACTTCATTCAAACGCGTTATCAAACGCAACACGGACGCACACACACTGGACAGTCTCGTTCGAACGTAGAAACGAACGTGACACTAACGAAATAGTCCTGTAATACTTATAAACTTGGTATTATTTAATATTAACTTGGTTAATCATATACTGTAAACACATTAATCTTGGTAGTATAGATTTAAGTTATTATTAAGTTGTTCAATTATCACAAGCATTCACATAGTGATAAAGTTGAAATTAATTGTGTGTTGCATAATTGGTTGAGAATTTAAAGTGTAATTTTACACAAGTAATTCCATCCAATCTTGATTGACATATATATCTACATTTATCGTATATCACTTTGAACAAGGTCATTCGTTGATCGTTGTGCAATTTGTCTTTCGTAGACTAATTGACCCTGTTGATTTTCCAGTTACATATGGCTAGCGGAAATATCACGGTACCGGTCTCTCACGGAGAAAAACCGGAGAAATTTGGTGGGGCAAATTTCAAACAATGGCAGAGCAAGATGCTGTTCTACCTGACAACTCTCCAGTTGGCAAAATTCATCAAAGATCCTCCGGGTCCTGTGGAGGGTGAATTTGAATTGGCCAAGGAAGAGAGAGAACATACTTGGATGTCTGGAGACTTCTTATGCAAGAACTACCTTTTGGGTGGTCTTGACAATACCCTGTACAATGTGTACCAAGGCATGACTTCTGCGAAGATTCTCTGGGAATCTCTCGAGAAGAAGTATAAAATTGAAGATGCCGGACAAAAGAAATTTGTCGTGGGTAGGTTCTTGGACTACAAGATGGTAGATTCAAGGACGGTGATGTCTCAGTTGGGTGAACTGCAATTGATCATTCATGAAATACTGGATGAGGGAATGAAACTTTGTGAGACGTTTCAAATTGCCGCTATAATTGAAAAGTTGCCTCCATCATGGAAGGACTTCAGGAGCTATCTGAAACACAAAAAGAAACAGATGAGCCTTGAAGACCTCAGTGTTCGATTGAGAATCGAGGAGGACAACATGTGTCCGAGAAGGCCAGCTACAAGACTCTGGAGTCTAAGGCCAACATCATTGAAGGTGTAAGGGTAGCAAAAAGAGAAAGAACAGTGGAGCTGACTCTGGGAACAAGAAGTTCAAGGGAAAATGCTACAACTGTGGAAAGAGCGGTCATATGTCAAAGGACTGCAGGAACAAAAAGTCTCAGGACAAGAGCAAGAAAAAGAAAAATGAGGCCCATGTTACTGAAGGTGAGCAGCTGACTGATGATATCTCAGAGATGAACTATCAGCAGTGGTAACCGAAGCCAACATAGTTGGGAATCCGAGAGAATGGTGGGTAGACACTGGGGCTACTCGTCATATCTGTGCAGACAGTAAGATGTTTTCCATGTACCAGAAGGTCGATGGCGGCGATCATCTGACAATGGGAAACTCGTCTACCTCTCAGGTGGTTGGACAAGGCACAGTGGTTCTGAAGATGACATCCGGAAAGGAGCTAACATTGAAGAATGTACTGCACGTTCCAGATATTCGAAAGAACTTGGTCTCGGGCTCTCTTCTTAGTAAGGCTGGTTTTAAGCTTTTATTTGTTTCTGACAAGTTTGTAATGACTAAGATGATATGTATGTAGGAAAATGATACCTAACTGAGGGCCTTTTCAAGTTAATGTAATGACTGTTAATCGTGCTATTAAAAAAGCTAGTTCGTCTGCTTATATTATTGTGTCACAAAATGTATGGCATGGGAGGTTAGGACATGTTAATTATGATACCATGCGTAAATTAATTAACATGGACCTTATACCTAAATTTGCAATTGATAGCCAACATAAGTGTGAAGCATGTGTTGAAGCAAAAATGCATAGAACATCATTTCATTCAATAGAACGCAGTTCTGAACCGCTAGAACTTATACATACTGATGTATGTGACATGAATATTGTGCAAACAAGAGGCGGTAAAAAGTACTTTGTCACTTTTATCGATGACAGCACAAGATTCTGCTATGTGTACTTGCTGAGAAGCAAAGTAGAAGCTATTGAGAGCTTCGTACACTATAAGAACGAAGTTGAAAACCAACTTGGCAAGAAAATCAAAAGAATCATGAGTGATAGAGGCGGTGAATACGTTTCACCATTCGGTGAATATTGTTTTGTGCACGGAATTATTCACGAAACCACTGCTCCTTATTCTCCTCAACAGAACGGAATTGCGGAACGCAAAAACTGAACGTTGAAGGAAATGATGAACGCCATGTTGACAAGTTCGTGTCTACCCCAGAACTTGTGGGGGGAAGCCTTGCTTTCCGCGAACTACGTTCTAAACAAGCTTCCTCACATGAGGTTGGACAAGACACCATATGAGTTGTGGAAAGGTTTCGTACCTTCCTATAAATACCTAAAAGTGTGGGGGTGTCTTGCCAAAGTAATGGTTCCTAAACCTAAGAAGGTTAGAATAGGACCCAAAACTGTTGATTGTATATTCATTGGATATGCTCGCAACAGTAGTGCGTATCGATTCTTGGTACACAAGTCGGAGATTCCTGACATCAATCCGAACATGATAATTGAGTCAAGGAATGCGACATTTTTTGAAGAGACGTTTCCTTGTAAGGAAAGACAGCGCACAGAGTCTCTCAAAAGAACAGTTGATACTGTCAAGGACAGTGATCAAGTTGACCAAGAATCAGATCAACGTGTAAATACTGAGACAATCGAGCCTAGACGTAGCAAAAGAGCTAGAACGTCTAAGTCGTTTGGTCCCGATTTTCTGACATACTTGTTAGAAAATGAGCCTCAAAGCTATAAAGAAGCTATGGCTTCTCCGGAGGCACCTCTTTGGAAAGAGGCTATTAACAGTGAGATTGATTCAATCCTACAGAACCATACTTGGGAGTTGGTTGATCTTCCGCCAGGTTGTAAGCCGCTGGGCTACAAATGGATATTCAAAAGGAAGATGAAAACGGATGGATCAATAGATAAGTATAAGGCAAGACTTGTCATAAAAGGTTATAGACAAAAGGAATGCCTTGATTACTTTGACACCTATTCACCAGTGACTCGCATCACATTGATAAGAATGCTCATAGCCATAGCAGCTATATTTGGTCTTGAAATACATTAAATGGATGTAAAGACGGCATTATTGAATGGTGAATTGGATGAAGAGATTTACATGGAACAACCAGAAGAGTTTAGTGTTCCTGGACAAGAACAGAAGGTGTGCAAACTTGTAAAATCCTTGTACGGATTAAAACAAGCACCGAAACAATGGCATGAGAAATTTGACAAAGAAATGTTGTCAAATGGGTTCAAAACCAATGAGTGTGATAAGTGTGTGTACACCAAATCAACTCAAAAAGGATATGTCATTGTGTGTCTCTATGCAGACGATATGCTGATAATTGGTAGTAATCATGAAATGATTCGATCTACCAAAAACGGGTTATCCAGCAGATTTGATATGAAAGATATGGGGATAGCTGATGTGATCCTAGGAATAAAGATTTCTAGGACATCAGACGGATATATATTATCACAGACTCATTATATTGAGAAGATACTCGATAAATATATCAAAGGGGATCTAAATGTGGCTAGAACCCCTGTAGACCTAACTCTTCATTTATCAAAGAATAATGGTTCAAGCATATCGCAATTAGAGTATTCGAGAATCATCGGAAGTCTGATGTATCTCACGAATTGCACACGACCTGATATCGCTCAAGCTGTGAATCGGCTTAGCAGATATACGAGCAATCCAGGACATAACCACTGGAAAGCCATTGTAAGAGTTTTGAGGTATCTGAGAGAAACTTCAAAATTTGGGCTACATTACGAGAGATATCCTGCTGTACTAGAGGGATACAGCGATGCTAACTAGATATCTGATACGGTGGATTCCAAATCCACGAGTGGATTTGTTTTCACACTTGGTAATGCAGCCGTGTCATGGAAATCCTCGGGGCAAACGTGTATTGCCCGGTCTACTATGGAATCAGAATTCATAGCGTTAGACAAAACAGCGGAAGAAGCAGAATGGCTTAGAAACTTCCTGGAGGATATTCCTAGTTAGCCCAAACCGGTACCAGCAATAAGCATACATTGTGACAGCCAATCGGCTATTGGGAGAGCCCAAAATACAATGTATAATAGTAAGTCTCGACATATATGTCGGAGACATAATACCATACGTCAACTGCTCTCAAGTGGCATAATAACGATCGATTATGTTAAGTCGAAGGAAAACCTAGCGGATCCACTATCTAAAGGTTTACCTTGAGAGCAAGTTGAGAAGTCATCGAGGGGAATGGGCTTGAAGCCTATAATCTAAGAATTGTCACTGTGGAAACCCAACCTAGTTGACTGGAGATCCCAAGATCTAGGTTCAAAAGGGACAACAGAAACTTTGTGCAATTCAAAACAAGCACTGAAGAGTTTCGTACTCTTTCCCATTCCGATAATGACGCTGAGTGCTGTCTGTCATTGATGAGGATAAGCTAAGGCTTTTAATGATCATTATATTAGGAGATGAGTCCTAATGGGGGTAAAGACAGATTACCTCTTCATAGTAGATCACCTATTTCAAGTAAGAAGTAAGGCCGCTTCCATGGGAACCTTTAAAGGCGGGTTACCCTAAAGTGCTTGATGAATCCAGGACTGTTGTTCAAGGCCGAAATGAACACAACCGTAGAACGGGAAAATGGACGAGTTAAGGCTGTGTGTTGGCAATTGTCTTGGTTTACACCAACGGCGAAACAGTTCAAGACTATGGGTCACTTGTTTGCCTAGTAAATCCGATTGTCATTCACTAGGAAAGGTTCAAGGCGAAAGCTACCTATTTCGATGCAGTTTTAGTTCATTGTAACTCTCTCAAGTGTCTCCATGAATATTTAAAGAATTGTGGGGGATTGTTGGAAATTCTTAAATTTTCATTAAGGACTTTTATGTCTTTTTCTTTCATAAGGTGCATGGGAAGGGTGCAATCCTTGGGAGGGTTGCATCCCATCCCAAGGGGTGCCCTTTGGCACCCCCCCTTCCTTATAAAAAGAAGATTTTAACTTCTATTCGAGGGTTGGAAAAATCAAATCTGAATTAGACAAGTAAAGTTACTGGTTTTCATTGTTTTCTTTGAGAGAGTTACATTCATCTTCCTAGTTTGTTTACTTATTAAGGAGTGCTCCTTGAACAAGAAGTATCCAAGTTATCCTGGGAGAACGTTGGCTATTTGAATCCGTAGAGCATCTGTGACGGGGCCAATAAGTTCTTAAGGACAGAGATCATCTCGACTTGGACAATTCAGTAATCTCTGTTTCTTGTTTTGTCTTCGAATATTATTTGGTTTAGGGTTTTTATTGCATATAGATCTCTTGGTTTTTGATGTTATTTTGCATGTTAATTGCTGTTTATGACATTATTTTGGTTACACCTGTTTTAAAACTCAATTTCATAACCCAAATTACAACCCAATTAAAATCCAATTTCATAACCCAAATTAAAACTCATTAAAACCCAATTTAAACATAGGCACTTCCTATAAGAATATTATGTATCGAGTCAAAAATATTATGCAATATGCAGTTTTATTTATTATTTTATTTCTATATGGACAACTGTCAATAATATTATGTAATATTCAATTGTAAGAAATTAATAATTGTATTTTCAAAGTTTGACAATAAACAAAAAATAGGGAAAATCAGAAACGGACCAGAACCAAATTGGAACCGATTAATAGGTTACCTTATTTAATAGGGTAGGTTCTGGTTCCACGCGGAACCAAATTGGAATCGATTAATAGGGTACCCTATTTAATTGGGTAAGTTCTGGTTCCACTTAGTTATGAACCAATTTTTTCGGGTAGGTTCCGGTTCCATGCGGAATCGGAACCGAAATGGATTTTGCTCACCCCTACCACCCATGCAATAAGAGAATCAACATTAAGATCGATTTAAAGACACATTGTTAAGTACATAATTGGTCAAACCTTTACTAGCACAGTAACAAATAAATTAGAGTTATACGAGAGATACCCCATCACCTCTTTCCAATTGCATTTATCTTCGAGTAGCGTAAGGTCCCTATTTTGTGCGGATTAAACATATCTATTTTTATTTTTTTGAAATCGTTGGAAATCTCACCACCAAACCACCCTTTCCGAGTTTAAACGGAGTAGGTAAAACTTTCGGCTGTCCTAGACTCTTAAAAGAAACGCACTCACTAAATCTGAACCCATGACTTGAAGGTTAGACCCCGAACCCTACAATTCCAAGTCACACCACTTGAGGACGGATTGAATGACCGGCGTAATCACACGCGTATAACGCAAGCGCACGTATCGTTCAAGTAGTATAAAAAGTATCGATCCCACGAGGACTTAATACCTAAGCTATTAATTTATGAAGCCAAATTTTTACGAGTATCTAATGGATTGATTGTTTGATTGGATGGTGACTTAGATGATGACTTTAAATTTAAAACAAGTATATAAAACAGCGTGAAAGTAGTTTGAGAAAATTCAATATTTGGAAACTATCCGGGGTTGTGATTCTTTCCGATATCTTTTTAAAAGATGAAGTGGTTATTTTACGTTTGTGTAATATATTGGTTTATTAACCTGGAACACGAAATTATGCAAAAGCCTCTTCTGATGGTCAGATACAAATACTCAGTGTAACTTAATTAATCATATTCATATTTCAACCAAGTTACCTGAATTCATTAAGATTAAGTTCCAATTATGGCTACCCCCGCCCGACAGGTATATTCATATCCTGTAAGAAAATCTATTAAAGGGTTATCTATCCTTAAGGAAGATCGTGGGCTATTGAGTCTAGGGTTTAAACCTAAAATCCATTTTCCAAGTTCATTTTAAGTTTACCAAATCAATTTTATTAATGGCCAGTTAACAATAAGCATTAAGCTTAAGACTCAATAAATAAACCTTTATATTACCCAAACTATAAATTAACCCCTTATAAATCGGTGATATTGGAATTCATCACAACTCCAGATAATGGGCTTAGTTACAACACATATCTAAGGCTAAGAAAAACTTAAATAAAATAAAAGACATAAAGTAAATGCTGGAAAGTAAATGCGGAAAAGTAAATACTGAAAAGTAAATGCTGGAAATTAAAAATATAAAATTACAATAAAAGAAAATGCTAGAGTAAAAAGATCCACTTTTATCACTACTATTTTAGATATCTCTCTTATTATAATATATAAACTTTACGTGATAATTACCAACCAGCCATATAGGCGGTATCCTGATTAAGTCAAATTAATAATTAATTACCAACCGACCAACTAGGCGGTATCCTCATTAAGTCAGGTTTAAAACCAACTTCAATAATTACCAACCGACCATAAGACGGTATCCTAATTAAGTCAGGTTTTAAATAGTTTATATATTATAATTAAGGGATATTAATCTAAATATTAGTAATAAAAGCTTTACCTTTAACCCCAACAAGGGGGAGTTACCTCCTCATTTCTGAAAAGTAAAAACTGAAAAGTAAAGAAAGGAAAGTACTGTGCGTAAAAGTAAATTGCAAAAAGTAAAGACTGAAAAGTAAAGAAAAGAAAGTGCAAATGCGAAAATTAATTACTGAAAGCTGTAAATAAACAAATAAGATACAATTCTCTTAGTATTCTTAAGGAATTACACAGAGAAAAGTATGAATTCAAATCTGAAATTCTGCCTTCTATTTATAGGCAAATATTGGCTCGCATGGCATAAACTTTAGCTGAGATGGTGACACGTGGCAGAGCTTGAATGATTAACTCAATAATTATGCTGACGTGGCGTTTGACTGCATTATTGTGCTGACGTCATTGATGACGTGGCGATGATGATTGTCGGCAGCATGTGATGGTGACACGTGTTCGACACACGTTAGCATGATTTTCTGTGATGTTGACACGTGGCAGACGCATGTTAGCAGATTTGGCGCATGTTAGCAAACGACGCACTTTAGCAAGGCGTATTTTAGAAAATCTTCTCTGATTGTGACATGTGTCCAGGAGCACGTTAGCATACTTTGGCGCACGTTAGCGGTCGCGATGCAGGTTGCGTGTCGCGACGCGCCAAATGTCAGTATTGCCCTTTTTGTCCATTTTTCACTGTTTTGGCCCCGAATCACTTCCAGAGAGTCCTGAAACTTTATTTATCTACAAAAAAACACAAAACACATCAAAATATTCACAAAACTCAATAAACTATACAAAATATTAGGTCAAATGAGTGGAAAATAATGATACATTTACCACTCATCATTGAACATATCATCCATTTATATTTTGACTAATTTAAAATAGTCAATCAAAATATATAATTTGCTCACTTCTTTCAAAAAGAGTCACAACTAACCTTAAATAAAGTATGATAATCATTATGTTCATAAACCAACAAATCTATTTAAATAAGTTTTTGATGCAATTTAAGGACAACATTTTTTCTTTTTTTGTTACATTCCATACATTTTTTATTGGAGTTGAAGGAACCCTATATAATCAATTTTTTCTCTTTTCTCCAGAGAATGGATAAATCTATTCAAAGTAGCTTTCGATTTTTTCTTGAGAAAAATCACTTTTCATTATCAAAATCAATTATTGTTCTCTAATTTTATCATTGGACCCTAATAATTTGTAGGCCACCAATATTCAAATATTTTGACATATTAAGAAATCAGACACACTCAATTAGAATAGATTTGAGTAACCCAATTGCTCAAAGACATTAACCTATTGATGAGGAGTTAAAATACACATATTTTCTGCCCTTTTTATATTAATATTTTGTGATGATATCGAGCTTTATGAGCGAATTGATGTGTTTTGGGTATGTTTCGCAGGTCAAAATAATATCACGACTCAAAAGATTTAACTAGAAATGAAAACTGCAAGATATGGAGTCAAATTGGGGCAAATCCTGTGTGTCTTGATATGCCAGGCACGTCTCAACGCGACAAAGAATAAAAACTGACCAGAGATCTATTTAAGTAGCGCACCGTGGCTCCCATTTCATGGAGTTGCGACGCGCATAACGCTCAACTTGAAGAAGATTTCACGCAGAGTTTTAAAGTCAAAGCATGAATAACGTAAAAGGCATGCATAGGCGCAACTAAAGAACATTAAGCGTGTTGAGACGCATAGCATGCAAAGTCGCGAGGTGCGAAATGAAATTTTACAAAGTCACGACACGTGATGTGCGGCGCAACTTGAAATTTCAGCCCCTGATTTTTCTGTATCCGATTTTTAATTAGGAACCCTCAAAACCTCCTCTTTTAGCACATTTCTTCCCAAAACCTATTGAGAAGCCTCGTAATATATTTTGGAGCCTCCAAGAGAATAGAAGAACACCTAGAGTAAAGCAAGAATGAGTGCATCAACCGGAGTTAGAGTTTGAAGCCGAAGACTGAAAACGAGAGTTTCTTTCTTCCATTTTCTCTCTACCTTTATATTTTATGAGTTCTTGACTTGTTATAATGATTAGCTTATTTTTATTGAATATTATGAGTATATAATTCATCAAATTTAGGGTTGTAATGGATCCCAAACATGTTTAATTAATTATCTATATATTTTTATTCTTTTGGGTTTGTTATTTATTATTTATTATTTATTATTCTATGTGCTTTTATTCTTATTTTATTTGTTTGATCAATAATAAAATAGTCTTGGTAAATCCTTAGGAACTAGACATAAGGAATTTGGATTAGTCATGTGATCAATAGCGTGTGATTTATTCATTGAATATATTTCCATTCAGGATAGACATATATGTAAAGGGCATGCCTAGCCAAGATTAGAACTTGACCTTAATGAATTCAATTAAATTTAATTAATATAGATATATATTTAATTGATTTGTTTTGAAAATTTTCACCTAAGCATCGAAAAAAGGTTTGTGAATAATTTAGTGTTTTAGGTTAATAATTAGTAACAATAATCCAATTAAATGAAAAATACTTAGACACATTACATGCATGCTTCGGTGAAGTTACAACCCTACCGTTAGGGTTTGTGCTCTGAGAGTCAATCCCGGTCGTATTTATGTTCGATTCATGAATACAAACAATACATTTT
>SKCR01030039.1:0-55541 GCA_019454045.1 Zanthoxylum bungeanum
TTCATTATAAATCGCATGTTATTTCCATGCATGATTTAGTTATCTCTTTCGCGTTAGGAACTTAATTGTATCTCTTCAATGTTTATGTTTAGACAATTATTATTTATTTATGTTTCCGCATTTATCAACTTAATGTGTTCATGGGATTTTGTGCTTGCTTCTATTTTATTTACTTCTATGCATGCAAACTTATATGTAGGTTTTACTTCTATGTGTGCAAACTTAGATATAGGTTGTATGCAAACTTAGATATAGGTTATTATTGCATGTGTATGTTGCGTAGACTTGGTTATATTATTACGTGAATCCGTTCATTATAAGTGGCATAAGTAAGGGACCATTCTGAACCCAACGGTTTGAGGTCTTCCCTTACGAGGGGTGAGTACGGCCTTAAATCATTTCCCAATTCACACTGGGTGGCGACTCCATTATTCTCCGGTTTAGTCCCCCGCGGGCTACTCCATACCCCCGACCTGGCCGTGAGCCTGGAACAGCGTCGCCGATTTCTGTGTCCTACAGTTATGTCTCGTCGTCTCCCAAGCCACTGAACTAGAGCCAAATATGCGGATCAATGCTATCATCTTGAATATGAATCTAGGGTTTAGGGGCGTTATGTATCATCATCCCTCTTGTCCTGCTCTACATGTGCACATGTTCTGAATCCATCAATTCCAGTAACCGTCAATTCTAATATCTGTACGAAGTTACAACTGAGGTGGGTTTTCCCTCATGCCTCCAAAAATCATTAAAATCATGCTTTTAAAAATCATCACTTTCTAAAACATTTCTCAAAACATTCTCATTCAAAAACATAATTGAAAGTAAACTTGGCTACCGCCCTTAGTGATAAAAAATATGTCTTAATTAAAAAAAAAATCAGTAAATATCAATTTGAGAAAAAAGGTCTACTCACTGATTTGGAATCTAGCTGGCATTACTTTGTTTCGCTGAAGGAAGTTATGGTTCCTGCGATGATCTATAGTTGATAAAATTAATTAGCATACAAGTCATGAATTATGCTTGGAACATGATATAATGTGTGTATATGCGTTGATACAAAACCCCTAGGGTAGCCTCTAACATCTTAAGTTGCAATTGAAATGAAATGAAACTATTTCTATTATGCGTCGTGATGTCGGATCAAGAGCATCGTGACGTCCATACCAACAGACTCAGGCATGGAGCATTTCATGTTCTGCGTCACGATTCCAGGTGCTGAGCGTGGTGACTTTTCACGATCGACCCGAGACTTCACACGACCTACCCGAGGCTTCCTCACCACCCGACCTGAGTCTTGCACACCACCGACCCGAGTCTTCCACACCACCGACCCGAGTCATCCATATGACCAACCTGATTATTCCTCATGATCGACCTTAAGCAAATACATAACCGACCCGAGGTAGAGGGTATGTTCAGCGTGACTCTTTCACGTACTGACCCGAGGTTGAGGGTGTTCACATGTTCGGCAGGACTCTCCCATGCACCGACCCGAGGTAGAGGGTATTTTCATTATCCACGTCGTTACATCAAATGTTTAGCGTCGCGACGTCTACACGCCTAGACCTGAAATAGAGGGCAACTTCAAACTCGTCATCGCGTCGCGATGCTGGCCTGATTCCTGGCCAATATTCAACTCTCCACTTCCAAATTCCAAAATGCAATACCAACACCCCGCACTATGACCTTCGCACAATCACTTCTTTGAAATTTTACATCTATACATGATATACCTGTATTCCACCATCAAACACTCTATAACCTTAATTTAACTCAATATCTAGAATTTCTTAATTTTGGTCATTTCTTAATAAAATAAATTTCCTAGTTCATTATCCACCTTAATGTAATCACTAGTATGACATCAACACTAATATAGCATTACTTCATTAAAACTCTACAATCCAAGTTTTGGGTAAATATTCCTCACATTGAATCATGGTTCTTCTTCTTCTCCATTAGAGTCCACAAGCCTTCATTTCTCCTTTCTAAACTTGGTTTGTGTTTGATTCTCTCAATTCTTCTTCAGGATTTCTTGTGAAGTTGCAAACCTTTTTCTCTTTCTTTTTTCCCTTCTCACGTTTTCTTCATCTACTCAAATATTATAAATGAATGAATAATGTGTCTTATTTATACTATAGCCCAATGGTTTTTTTCTATTTGACCGGTGCGTAATCACACGCGTATAACGCAATAGCACGTATCATTCAAGTAGTATAAAAAGTATCGATCCCACGAGGACTTAATACCTAAGCTATTAATTTATGAAGCCAAATTAATACAAGTATCTAATAAATTGGTTGTTGATTGGATGATGAATTTAAACTTAAAACAAGAAAATAAAATAGCGCGAAAGTAGATTGAGGAAAATTCAATATTATTAAACTATCTAGGGTTGTGAATCTTTCCAATATCTTTTAAAAGATGAAGTGGTTATTTTACGTTTGTGTAATATATCGATTTATTAACCTGGAACACGAAATTATGTAAAAGCCTCTTCCGATGGTCCGATACAAATACCCAGTATAACCCAATTAATCATATTCTTATGTCAACCAAGTTACCTGAATTCATTAAGTTTAAGTTCCAATTATGGCTACCCCCGTCCGACAGGTATATTCATATCCTGTAAAGAAATCTATTAAAGGGTTATCTATCCTCAAGGAAGATCGTGAGCTATTGAGTCTAAGGTATTAAACCTAAAATCCATTTTCCAAGTTCGTTTTAAGTTTACCAGATCAATCTTATTAATGGTCAGTTAACAAGAAGCATTAAGACTAAGGCTCAATATATAAACCTTTATATTTCCCAAACCGTAAAATAACCTCTTATAAACCAGTGATATTGGAATTCATCACAACCTTAGATAACGAGTTTAGTTACCACACATATCTAAGGCTAGTAAAAACTTAAATAAAGTAAATGACATAAATTAAATGGTGGAAAGTAAATGCTGAAAATTAAAAAACGTAAATGCTCGTAAGTAAATGCTGGAAATTAAAAAGGGAAAAGTACAATAAAAGAAAATGATGGGGTTAGAGGATCCATTTTTATTACTTATATTTTAGATATCTCCCTTATTATAATAAATTAACTTTGCTTGAAATTACCAACCGACCATATAAGCGGTATCCTGATTAAATCAAATTTATAATTAATTTCAACCGACCATACAAGCGGTATCCAGTTTAGTTAGGTTAAAACCAATGTCATTAAGTTCATCTGACCACAAGGCGGTATCCTCATTAAGTCAGGTTTAAATAGTTTATATATTATAATTAAAGGAGATTAATCTAAATATTAGTAATAAAAGCTTTACCTTTTACCCAGCAGGGGGAGTTACCTCCTCATTACTGAAAAGTAAAAACTGAAAAGTAAAGAAAGGAAAGTACTGTTGCGTAAAAGTAAATAAAATTAAATACAGAAAGTAAAGACTGAAAAGTAAAGAAAAGAAAATACAAATACGAAAATTAAAAACTGAAAGCTATAAATAAACCAATAAGATACAATCTTCTTAGTATTCTTAAGGAATTCCTTAGAAGAAAGTATGAATTTACAAATGCAATTCGGCCTCAATTTATAGAGAAAGTTTTGCTCCATGCATCACGACACGCCAAACCTTGCGCGTCGCGACGCGCCGTTGATGAAGGACATGTTGCGCGAAACTCTCCGAGATGGTGACACGTGTACGCGGCCGAATGATTATCTCAATAATTAGCTCTGAGTCGCGACGCGTAAGGCTTCTTGCGTCGCAACGCTGACAACATCATGACATAAGTAATGACTTGTTCTGTCAGCAGCATGTGATGGTGACATGTGGCACAGCGTATGTTAGCAGATTTCCTATGATGTTGACACGTGGCAGGCGCACGTTAGCAAACTTCTCTGATTGTGACATGTGTCCGACACACGTTAGCAGTGCATTTTCACAGGCGGTGAATGTTAGCACGACGCATTTTAGTAGACGGCGCACATTAGCACGGCGTATTTTAGCAAACGGTGCATTTTATTATGAAATTTACATTTTTGCCCTTTTGTCTGTTTTCCACTATTTTGGCCCGAAATGCCTCCAGAGAGTCTTGTTATTTTATTTATCTACAAAACACATCAAAATATTCACAAAACTCAAGAAACTATACAAAATATTAAGCTAAAATAGTGGAAAATAGTGATCTATTTACCACTCATCACAACCCCAAAACCTAACATTTTGCTAGTCCTCGAGCAAAACAACAAAATAAAATAACATAAACATCTTTAAAATAAAAATTAAACTAAGCTAATCCACTTTCGTAGGGATCACGGTTGCATTTAGCATATGCAGCAAGCCTTTAAACCCCTAGGTGTCCCTAGTGGACGAGTTGTAGTCTCGTGAGGGCTTACAGCAACAATACCCACAAACGTCAAACTAATGCACACAAAAGCAAAAAGACAAGAGTAAAGAGAATAAACAAGTTAGTGACTAAACAGGTGAAACTTCTTATCAAAGTTTAAGAGTTGTTTTCTTTCTTTCTAAATTACCGAATAAGTAAATTCTCTGATTATTTTTACCATTCTCCATATACACGGCTAACAAAGTATTAATCAACTCATTGTGCCCACAATATTCATAAGTGTAGTTGAAAAGAGAGCGATATTTTTGTCATAAAGTTTTATCAGAATTCACATCCTTTTTTAGCAATGGAATATTTTTCTGATTTTTCTGATTTTTTTATTTATTTATAAACAATATCATCCATCCATGTAACGAGCTTTAGGCCAGTGATTCCCAAACCAGTTGGCTTTCATGCACTAGGTGTTAAGACACCCCAACGGACTTAATTACTCAGACTTCAGATATATATATTTTTTGCAACATCTTTGATCCATGTAACGAGTTTTGGGCCAGTGGCTCCCAAACCAGTTGGTTTTAGGGCACTAGGTGTTAAAACACCCATACAGACTTAATAACTCAGATCTCAGATGTTTTTTTTTATATCCCATCATTTTTTAGATGCTTCCTCCATTTAAACTAAAGCACTGAATATTACAAACTTTCAATTACAACTCATGTCCGTATGTTACCATGCATGTTGATAATACCTGTCAACTTAGCATATAAAGATCAATTTTAGTCAGTTTTATGGAGAATTCACAAATTAAATAATTCAAAAAGAAATAAACAAAAATTAACTTGTTCCGAAATAGGTTGAGATACGTCTCAGGGGTGGAAATTCCTTACACATCTATCTCATACCAATTTCACCTGATTAATCAAGTTAAAAACACAAAAAACATAATTTTTTTTTTAATTTTTGTAAAATTTTTTAATTTTTTTGAACATTTTTGACTAAAAACCAAATAAAAACAATACAATAAAAACAAGATACTAGTCAACTATTCCCCTCCCCCAAACCTAAATGAGACATTGTCCACAATGTCTTCAAATGTAGTAGAAGAGTTTAGAAGATAGTACATGGTTAGCTGAAATTCTACATCTAAAATAAAAATTAAAGGTTAAGATCCAGATTTATCCGACGCTTCTTACCACGATCATTATCGGACCAATTTATCTTGGAAAGGATATGGTCAATTTGTGGTTCAAAGGCTAAGATTTGGTCAATTAAATATTGGGCAGTTCTGGCAGTAAAAAGAAGTTCTTTTACAAGTTTTGACACGAACCCATTTATCCGGGCATCATCAAGAAATACACAAAGAAAATCATAAAATCCATCAGCGTTGAACAGTCCAATAGGTTTCTGGTGTATGTTAAAGTTCGCCCAAGATAATACTGTAAAAATTTCCTCCATCCTACCCAAGCCACCTGGCAAAACAATACAAGCGTCAACACGGTTAATCATTTCTACCAGTCATTCAGACATACCTGACATAATTAGTTCCTCTCCATTTGATGGTCCTATAAGATTCGCCTCCGCCAAGGGTTTTAGGATGATTCCCAAGACTTGACTGCTTCCTTCATGTACAGTCCTTGAAACGATCCCCATTAGTCCAAGATTGACACCGCCATATACTAAGTGTATATTCCTTTCAGTTATAACTCGACCCAATTCCTATATTGTTTCAATGAACTCTGGTTTAAAACCAACACTAGTACCGCAAAACACACAGATATTTACAACTCGTCTTCTTGAAGTGGCTTCCATTTTTAACTCTGGATACCTTCAAGAGTGCAATGATGAGTTGAATTTATAACACCTGAAAAAGGGTGAGTAATAATAGCACTAGTACCTACGAACTGACAATTATTAGTTAAATAGTAAAATATATCGTGAAAGTCAAAAAGTCTGGATCCTGTCGGAGAAAATAAAAGAAAATAACAAAACTAATCACAATTATTAGATATATACAAAGAGAAAATAATTTTTACAAGAAGTAACGGCTTGAATGACGTCTATGCGTCAGAGACAAGCTTCCCATCCAATTTTCTTATAAATTGGCAAACAGGGTCTTTTAAAGTCAGATTCCCGAAACTGAATTGTTGTCTTTCTTTTTGGAATTGTGCATGTAACATGTGAATTACATGATGCACATATCCACTGGAATGAGTCTCAAGAGTCTTAGATATGTCATCCAAAGACTCATTACTCAAGCCATCCCTAATGAATTTAATTTTATCTTCACGATTATCTGGTACCATTCCTAAAGAATGACAACGAGTATTACATGTCATGCGAGCACATTTATAGCAAACACCCATTCTTTTATCTCTTCTCTTTTTTAACATAGGTGCTTCTTCCTAAACCCGTAAGATATGAAATAAAAGAGTCAGAGGACTTACCTACCAATCAGACCGTGCTTCAATAATCCAACGAATGTCATTAGGAATACCTTTGATCATAAGTAGTCTCATCCTTTCCAAGCGAGCTTTGTAGACTTTCATCATAGAGTTTTGAGGGAGTGAAGGAAATTGCTTCAGAAGATTTACGATAACTTCTTCCATCATGAAATGTGAATTTACCTACACAAATTAAACACACTAAATCTGAATATATACACAAATTGGATGAGTTGCCTCCCAGCTAGCGCTAAGTTTAACGTCGTCAGCTAGACATGACTGCCCAAACGTTAGACTGGATCTGAAAGTATGACACATTCTTTTTGTCGCTCCATTGATTCTCCCCAGTAGTGCTTGACACGCTGAGTGTTAACTTTGAATGTGTTGTTGGTGTTGGGATCAAGTAACTCAACAGCTCCATATGGTAAAACCTGAGTAATCACAAATGAACCTGAACATCTTGATTTCAACTTTCCAGGGAAAAGTTTCAACCTTGAATTGTATAACAATACATGCTGCCTTGGCTCCAAATGTCTGCGCACTATTTTTCGATCATGCCATTTCTTGGTCTTTTCTTTATACAGTTTGGCATTCTCATAAGCATGTAGGCAAAATTCCTCCAATTCGTTAAGTTGGTGGAGTCTTTTCTCTCATGCAGCTTGTAGATCAAGATTTAACTTCTTCGGTGCCTAGTACGCCTTGTGTTCATGCTCCACTGGCAGATGACACGCTTTCCCAAACACCATTCGATATGGGGACATACCAATGGGTGTCTTGTAAGCTGTCCGGTAAGCCCATAATGCGTCATCTAGTTTTTCAGACCAGTTCTTCCTTGTTGATCCAACGGTTCTCTCCAAGATTCTTTTGATTTCCCTATTTGAAACTTCAACCTGTCCATTTAACTGTGGATGGTAGGCAGTGGCAACTTTATCAGTAACTTCGTATTTGGATAGGAGCGCATCGAAATATCTGTTGCATAAATGTGTGCCTCCATCACTGATAATTGCCTGAGGTGTTCCGAAGCGAGTGAAAATATTATTTTTAAGGAATTTTATCACTACTTTTGAATCATTTGATGGCAGTGCTATTGCTTCAACCCATTTAGAGACGTATCTACTGCAACTAGTATGTACAGTTTTCCGAATGATGGAACAAAGGGTCCCATAAAATCAATCCCCTATACATCTAATATCTCCACTTCTAGAATGTTTTGCAGAGGTCATTCATTTCCCCTCGAAATATTTCCCGTTCTCTGGCACCTGTCACATTGAAGAGCAAATAAGTAAGCATATTTAAAAAGAGTGGGCCAGAACAAACCTGATTGTAGGACTTGGGCTGCAGTTTTATCCTCGCTAACGTGTACGCCATATGGTGATGAATGACAATGCTGCAAGACACTATTGACCTCCTCATGTGGAATGCAACGTCTCAGTAATTGATCAGCAAAACATTTGAACAGGTACGGTTCATCCCATACATAATGCTTGACTTCTTTGAAGAACTTCTTTTGTTGCTGAGTTTTCCATTCTAACGGCCATTTTCCCGATACTATGTAGTTGACATAGTCAGCATATTAAGGAACATTGTGCTGTTTCATGGCAAATAACTATTCATATGGAAAAGTTTCTTTGATTGTAAGTTCTTTGCCAGCTGTTTCTCCATTCTCAATCATTGATAAGTGATCTGCGACTTGGTTTTCTGTCACTTTCCTGTCTCAGATCTCCACGTCAAATTCTTACAGTAGAAGTATCCAACGGATCAATCTAGGTTTGGCATCTTTCTTCACGATCAGGTATTTGATTGCTGAATGTTATGTGTAGACCACCACTTTGGGACCCAGCAAATAAGAGCAGAATTTATCAAAAGCGAACATAACTACAAGCAACTCCTTTTTCAGTGGTTGTGTAGTTGAGTTGAGCTTCATTCATAGTTCTACTAGAGTAGTAAATGGTATGGAAAATGTTCGCTTTGCATTGTCCCAAAATTACTCCTACAGTAAAATCACTAGCATCGCACATCACCTCAAATGGAAGGGTCCAGTCTGGTGCTACTATGATGGGAGCAGAGACCAGCTTCTGTTTCAGAATCTCTAAAGCTTTATGGCATTCTTTAGTGAATTTGAAAGGCACATCTTTCTTCAGAAGATTGCACAGAGGTTTAACAATCTTTGAGAAGTCTTTGATAAATCTCCTGTAAAAGCCTCCATGTCCGAGAAAACTCCAAATCCATTTGACAGATGTTGGTGGAGGTATTTTTTCAATTATTTCGATCTTTGCTTTGTCTACCTCGATTCCCTTTAGTGGGATCCGATGTCCAAGAACAATGCCTTTATGCACCATGAAGTGGCATTTCTCCCAATTAAATACCAGGTTGATATCTTCACATATTTGTAACACTTGTTCCAGATTTTACAAGCAGTGGTCAAACGAGTCTCCAAACATAGAGAAATCATCCATGAAAACCTTCATACTTTGATCCAGCATGTCTGAGAAAACGGCCATAATGCAACGTTGAAATGTAGCAGGAGTATTACATAGTCCAAATGGCATCCTGCGGAAAGCAAAAGTACCATACGGACATGTAAAAGTGGTTTTCTTCTGATCTTCTGGGGCGATGGAAATCTGATTGTACCCTGGGTATTCATCCAGAAAATAATAGAATTCATGTCCCGCCAATCTGTCTAGCATCTGGTTAGTGAATGGCATCGGAAAATGATCTTTCCTTATTGCTTTGTTCAGCTTCCGAAATTCCATGCATACTCTCCATCTAGTCACCGTTCTTGTTGGAATCAACTCGTTCTTTTCATTTATGACTATAGTAATTCCTCATTTCTTCGGCACACACTACATAGGACTCACCCAAGTACTGTCAGAGATGGGGTAGATGATGTCGGAATCCAACCATTTGATGATTTCTTTCTTCACGACCTCCTTCATGATTGGATTTAGTCTCCGTTGATGCTCCACTATGGGTTTGTAATCGTCATTCATCAAAATTTTGTGCATGCAAAATGGTGGACTAATGCCTCGAATGTCTGCTATAGTCCAGCCAATGGCTTTCTTGTGTTCTCGTAACACTCTCAGTAACTTTTCTTCATGCTCCAATGTTAGCGAAGAAGAAATAATCACAGGTAATTCAGAAGAGTTTCCTAAGAATGCATACCTGAGATGGCTAGGAAGTAGCTTCAGCTTCAGCTGCGGTGGTTCTTCAATCGAGGGTTTGATTCGCTCCTTTTATGATAATTCCATACTTTCCACTTGTGGTGTCGATTTGAAGCGAAATGGCTTGTAAAGATAGTTGATACATTCAAGAATTTCAGCATCTAGCTCGCTATCAGTCATGTTGTTGATGCAAGCTTCAATTTTATCTGTGGGAAGTGGCATTGCATCAGTATCCTGGATGATACTATCCACAACATCAATTCTGAAACATTCCTCTTCATTTTCATCACTCGGGAATTTCATGGCTTTGAAAACATTGAAGGCAACTTCTTAGTCCTGCACTTTCATGGTTAGTTCTTCTTTTGTACATCAATAATAGTTGACCTGTAGCAAAAAATGTTCTCCCCAAGATGATAGGTACATCTTTATCTTCCTCCATGTCAAGGATAATGAAATCTGCTGGGAGAATGAGTTTGTCGACTTTGACTAGCACATCTTCAACTACTCCTCTCGTAAATGCGTGTAATCTATCAGCAACTTACAGAGAAATAGAAGTGGGCATTGCTTTTCCAATCTTCAGTTTCCTGTAAATCGAAAAAGGCATCAAATTAACACTTGCAACTACATCACACAAAGCTTTACCGATGTAATATTCTCTAATGGTGCATGGGACAGTGAAACTGCCAAGATCTTTCAACTTTGGGCGAAGTTTCCTCTTAATGAAGGCGCTGCATTCTTCTGTCAATGCTATTGTCTCGTAGTCTCCCAATCTTCACTTTCTTGAAAGAATGTCTTTCATGAATTTGACATAGCTGGGCATTTCTTCCAACACTTCTGCAAATGGAATGTTGATATGCAGCTTTTTGATTACCTCCAAGAATCGAGCAAACTGCTTGTCCAGTTTGTTTTTCTGGAGATGCTGTGGAAAATGTGGAGGGAGAGTGATTCTTTCTTGATCTTTTTCCTTTTGCTTCGTTTTCCTCCATCTGTGGAACTGCATACTTTGGAACTTCTTCAATGGATGCCTTGATTCCAACATTTTTGTTGATTTCAGTACCGCTTTTCAAAGTAATGGCTTGACATTGCTCCTTCCCTTGGATCCTTGGATTTGGTTCTGTGTTGCTGGGAAGATTTCTTGGCGGTCTGTAATTCTGAGCATTGGCCAGTTGTCCAATTTGATTTTCCAGTGCTTTAATGGAAGCTGATTGGCTCTGAAACATAACATCATATTTTTTTAACTGAGCTAGCACTCTGATATTCCTGGTTCTTTCTCATTCTCCTTGCCTTTGTTTTGTTTTTGGAATCCAGGTGGTGGATAGTTCTTTTTCCTTGAATTGTTGCTCCATGAAAAATTGGGATGATTCATCCACTCTGGGTTGTAGGTGTTGGAATATGGATTGTTCCCCTGTCTGTTGAAATTGTTGACTGTTAGGGATATGCCCTATACCCAACTTGTGGATGGGCTATATGTACATGTATTTGTAATATTTTCATTAATTAATAAAATGGCAATTTTTATTATATGTGTCTTACATAACTTATATGAATCATCAACACTGTAATAAAGCCATTGGAGTAATAAGACGATGGCTTCCACGCCTTATGAGAATCATTACTCTTAAATGTTCTTAGTCATAGTTTTGTGAATAATCTGGGCGTTCACAAAGTGGAGAGACTAGCATGATGATATGATCCGCCCTTAAATGGGGTAGCCGATCTCATAGGCTACTAGCGGAGATCCATCCGCTTGGTGTATCACATGGATGCATGAATTGCTCGTGTCCATCGAACTGACCGCCCAAAAGTTTTCATATGGAATGTTTATCCCATGTGTCTGTGAGAACTTTCATGTATCGATTATATGACTAGTCTTTTGACTTGAGGTATTTACAATCTTATGTGTGGATCAAATAACTTTGACATTCTCCTTCCCCGGTTCAAAAGATCTGGTCATAATGGTATGATTGGGTCATTTATTGAAACACATGAAGTTTGTAAAGATACAACAAAGAATCACCACTCTCTCGGATAATATTTTCTTATAAGAGTAGTATTCCAGTTCGCGGGTTGATATGTGTGATCAGTACTTGAGACTGTGGCCACAACGAAAGAATCATGTGAGATTCTTGGGTTATCACGATTCATGACACTATCAACATCATACCTTTGACCATATTGGTAGACACTTTCGTACCCTAAGCCAATAGGTGGGGATATAGTGAGGCGAAGCACCATATCATATGTAAATCGCATACAAAATGGGTATATATATCTTTCCTTCCCATTTGGGGGTCTTGGCATGTTGCTAGATGTAAACCTTGATCATTGAAATCGAATGACCATCTGATCGGAGGATAATTTATGTTCGATTAAATTATCACGATTCATTTCATGTCCAACTTGAGGGGAACCCAAAGGGTCACACACAACAAAGTCAAAATCAATGTTTAACAATGCACAGTTCAAATAAAACAACATATATTATTGATGTAGGAATTTTTCATAAATGGTTCAATGTGTTTAATTATTGAACAGATCATTTATGAGGTTCCATAGTGACATAGGGATTGGTGAATGACGATGGGGGCACTTTGGGAATTGGAATAAAAAAAAATTACTATTCACGTGAATATAATATATTTTTTTTTGTTATTTGTTTTGAATTCCAATTCGGCCCAAACTCTTATTAGGGTTTTATAATCTCATTAAACCACTAAATTAAGATCCAATGGCTAAGATTAAATTATCTTTTATCCCACATCGGATTCTTAATTAATTTTGTTGTCTTTGGAGCACTATATAAACCCAAAGAATTCTTCAAAAATTGCTACACCAAACCTTTCATATCTTGGGTTTATATAAGTGAGCAACTCTAAAGTTTAAGAGTAAGCCACTGATTTTGAGGATCCTTAAGTCTAATTGACTAGAGGAACCTCAAGTTAAAAGTTTTGAGGTATTTGCCTAGGCTAGCACCAAGGGCAAAATACCCGTGCACTCAAGGCGTAGTCTTGCTGTTGAGTTTTGGCTTTGGTGTGTGCATCTTTGGAGGCCACACACTTGGGTGGCTCTTTGAAACGTGGAAGAGCTTGCTGAGTTCGAGAAAAGCTTGTAGATTGGAGGGAGGACTGGAGGAGTCTACGGTTCAAGTAAGTCTTTTTCTTTCTTTATTTTATTTAGAGTTCTTATGATAGTTAGCATGTTTAGGTTTATGTTATTTGCATGTTTTATGAGCTTTATGCATAGAATATATAGTAACATGCCTAGGCTTGTAGAATAATAAAAAAAATGGGTCTTGGGCAAAGGGAAAGCGGCATAATAATTTTGATTTTCCGCTGCGCACTCGCGGCCGCTTCCCAACAGTTGACATAATTCACCATTTCTTCATTTTGGTTTGTCTCTAGTACTCTTCCATATGGTGAACTTGTGGATCTAATATTGCCTTGCGTGCTGAGAGTTTCCATGAATTTTCATATCTGATCCAGCTTGGCATCCACTGCTTTTTTGGCTCCAACTTCATAAATTCCAGCAATTCTTTGGATCATGCTCATTTCTGTTGGCAATAATGAATTGTTGTTAGCCATTTCTTCAATTAGGTCCCAAGCCTGATGTGGACATAGACAAAGAGATTGCGGCGACGCTGTCTGGGCTCGCGGCCCATTGGGAGTACAGAGTAGCCCGCGAGGGACTAAGCCGGAGAATAAAGGAGTCGCCACCCAGTGTGAACTGGGAAATGATTTAAGGCCGCACTCACCCCTCGCAAGGGAAGACCTCAAACCGTTGGGTGAAGAATGGTCTCTTACTTATGCCAATTGTAATGAACGGGTTTACGCAATGATATAACCAGGTCTTATGCAACACACGTAAGATAATTCAAATGACATACAAGTTTGCACACCCATAAACGTAAATAAAAATGAAAACAAATGTATAATTCCACAAGTATATTAAACAAAGAAACGTGATAATGTAAATTAATAATAACAGTAAAAGCATTAATATTAGTGTGGTATTTAAGCACATGATGCAAAAAGAAATAAACAAAGAGGCAAACATGCATAAAATATGATGAAAGAGTCTATCCACTGTGTGCGCATTCGTGTAGCGTTCGAGAACGAGTTCGAACGGGGCGGATATGATACGTGGTAAAACAGAATGCATGCGTTCGAGTAGCGTTCAGAATCACATTCGAACGAGATTACAAAGGTGGCATTTATAATGACATAAACACATACGTGAATGTTTCTCAAGCAATACGTGGAGTCATATCCCAAGTACAGACCGCACTACCGTCCATTCGAATTTGGCTACGGAATTTATGTCTGGGTTTCCATCCGATATACCACGAGAGGTGACACTCAAGCATTAACACAATGCAATCATGGAAATAAACGTGAAGTGATGCAGCAACATAAATAAAGATAACTAATAAAATGAATAAGAAGCGATAAGTAAAAAATAACAAAAAAAAAGTTAATAACATAATTAAAAGAAAAGAGAAGCGACCAAGAGACTTGGCCGACATCTATATGGATCTTGTATGTCCGGTTGGATATATTTCACATCCAACCAAGGGTACCTCGTTCGACGTGGCAAAATATCATGGTAAGGCTACCCTCAGGCATTTCCCTCAAATAGGGGACCTTTAATCCGACGTAATTAGCCCATAAACACTAAATAACGATGCATGAATAAATAAATGAAATCACATACAGAAAGTAAATAACGGAATAATAAAATAGATGTGACCAAGAGACTTGGCCGACAACTTTATGGGACCTCGTATGCCCGATTAGACATATTTCACATCCAACCAAGCGTACCTCGTCTGGCGTGGTAAAATATTATGGTAAAGGTTGCCCTTAGGCATTTCCCTCAAATGGGGGACCTTTAATCCGACGTAATTAGCCCATGCGCACTAACAATCAGCGATAAATAAATAAATAATGGAATAACAAACGAAAAGTAAATAACGGAATAATAAACATAGACAATAAATGAACATAAAAAATAAATAACAAAAATATTAAAGAAATCAAATGTGACCAAGGGACTTGGCCGTTAGTGTGGGATCTCGCATTCCCGATTGGATACATTCCATGTCCAACCAAGCATACCGTGTCTGGGATAACAAAACAAATATTAAAGAGAGGGCCCTCAGGTCTTACCTTCTAAGTCGCTTCTCGGAATAGCGTTGAGACGTCGCCAGAAGGGTTAATGATCCGCGGCTTTTATGGTTCACTGATTTAGACTATTTTTCCTTCACTGTTTCATCGTTTTAGATTCTGTTTTGGATCACTATTTTTGGTATTTCAAGGCTGTGTTTTTGTGTGATTTTTTGGTGACTGAAGGGTTAATTTCTTCTCGGTTTTGGGGGCTGGTAGAAGGGTTACGTGTTATTGTTTTTTTCGGTCAGTAGGGGGTTTTGTTGTTCATGGCTTTGAAGGGTTATCTGTTGTTTGTTCACTCGGTGGAGGGGGTGTTTGTGGCTTGCTGGTGGTTGTTTGTTCACGTGTTCTTTTAGTTGCTTTTGTCGTTAGTTCTCTGGTTTTGTTTGTTCATGGTTTAGAAGAAGGAAAAGATGAGGGATGCCTAGGGTTAATGATGATTGCCGAGTGTGAGGTTTAAGGGCTTGTGTGATGGTATTGTCTTCATGTGAATGTCTTTGTCCAGGTGGCTTAGGGGTTTCTGTTTGTTGTTGGTTTATTGTGTTTAGTTTGGGAGGATGATGATTGATGCCGTGAGTGGAGAGAAAGGTGTTGTTCGTTGGGGAGTGGCCTGCTTGGTTTGCTCTTTTTGTTTTGGTCGGCTGTGTGTTGTTCAATGAGAGAGGAGACATGAGAGATAAGGGCGTCAGAGAGAGGGGAAAAGAGGGGCCGTGAGTTGTGAGAGTGTTCTGCTTTATGTATCGGTTTAGGGTGAGTGGTATGTGTGAGTTTGGGGTTTCTTGTTTGGTCCATTTCTGTGTGTTAGGATAGAGGCAAGAGAGTTGTCTTAGGATTTATGTTTTGTTGCTGCCGAAAGGGAAGATCAGAGAGAAGATTCGGGTTCTTTCCTTTTCCCGTTAGTGTCTAAGGAAAATATGAGAATGGTGAGTTTATTAGGGTTTGTTGAATTATTTTTGAAGTATCATGTGGTTATGGGGAATGGAAGAGAGTTCTAGGGTTTTGTGATTTACTTTGTTGCTGTGTTTGTGAGGAGCGAGAGACGTGAAGCTATGTGTGTTTGTGTTGAGAGAGGTTAGAGAGAGGCGAGAGCTGCTAGAGGTTTCTTTGTGATTTCTGCCGTGAGTCTTCCAGGAAAAAAGAGAGAGGGGGAAGAGAGAAGAGGGAGAGTCGAGAGAGTCGAGAGAGTGTTAGGGTTTGGATATGTTATCTTTTTATAGTGGTGTGCTAGGATTTCTAGGTAATGAAGGAAATCATGCAAATATGGGATGTGTTTAATTAAATTATTTAGGGAAAGAATTTTATAATTTTGGTGGGGATTGGATTCAAAATATTTTTAAATTTGGAAGGGGATTTTGATGGATTTGGCATGTGATTAAATTGTCTTGGATTGGGCTTGGACGTGTGGGCCTAGAAGGGTTGCATGGGTTTTGGATGAGTATGTATAGGTATGTGGGCTTTTATGGGTTGCGGGGGTTTTGGGCCGAGGCTAACATTTAAAACATAGATCAATCAAGCGAACCCGAGTCGACGTGGGATGAAGTTGAGGGGATGATTTGTGTGAACAAGCGCTGGCAAGGGGAGTGGTTTCTTAGGCGATGTGGGACGTGGATGAAGGTTGATTTGTTACTATTTTGGGCGTGAGTGGAGGGCTTGTTCCAGGGATATTTTGGCGTGAATGGAGGGATTATTTCTGGGGCTACAGTGGCGTGAATTTGGGGGCTGTTTCTGGGGCTATTTTGGCGGGAATGGAGGGCTGTGATGGGTGATTATGTGCGTGATTTAGGGACAGTTTGTGTGTTTAAGGCAGTGTGTTGTGGCGTGAACAAGGGCTGGTTTTTGGGGCTGTTTGGGCGTATTTCGAGGGTTTGTTTCATGACAGTTTGGGCGTGAATAGAGCTGGTTCCAGTGGCTATTTTTTGCGTGAGGTTGGGCTGATTTCAGTGACTGCTTTCAGGCGTGAAGTGAGGGTTGAAGGTGGGTGATTTTGCGTTAAGTTAAGACTTGAAGGTGGGTGATTATGCGTTGGAACAAGGGCTATGTGGAGGGGTTGTGTTGATACGCGAAAGGAGGACTGGGAGTTATGCCGTGAGAGTCTTGTGTTGTATATGTGCTCCTCCTTTAATGGTTGATTTTGGTGTCTTTTTATAGGAGAGGGTCGAGGTCATTATGCATGAATTAGTGGCTTTCATTATGAATGAATTGGTGGCTTTTGTTGGGCGTGAATTAGGGCTGTTGGTGCCTTTGTTGAAAATGGGGAGTGATGTGTTGTTTCTTTTGACTTGGAGGGGGGTGGCCATTTATTATGAGACAATATTTGTTTTAGGGTTTTTTTTTTGTATTGTTTATTTACTTTGTTGAATTTGTTTATGTTTTTGTTGAATTAAGGGGTGTGAGGTGTCTTATGTTTAGGGTTTGAATTTGATCCATTTTTGGTGGGCTTGGTGTGTGGTTTGTGGGGGGGTTTTGGGCCAAGGATAATTTTGAAACGGAGGTCCAACGAGCAAACCCAAAGCTAGAAAAGCGAATTAAGTCCAACAAGATGTCAATTCTTGACTTTTCCCTTCCGACGTCCGTTTCCTGCAACTTCCACGACTTAAAGGGTAGTGCATTCGCACGAGGCTCATCATCGGGACTTACATGCAAAAATGCAGTGCCTACACTCTCTGTCTCGGCTCTGGTCGTGTGGGTGTCGCGACGCTCAATACTTGGCATCGCGAAGTGGATCATGAGGGTGCTCTCTGCCTCGGGTCTGATCATGTGGAGTCACGATGCGCAACATTTGGCGTTGCGAAACGTAATAAGAAGATGTCTTTACCTTAGGTCTGATCGAATGGGAGTCGTTACGCGTAACATCTAGCGTTGCGACACGTATCTTTTTCTCAGGATCAGTTTTAACCATTCCAATTTAATCCTAGGATATTAAAGGCTACCGTTAAGGTTTTGTATCGGCACATACACATGTATTATGTCATGTCACAAGCATAATACGCCATGTAGTGATAATAGTTAATGAAATGAGAAGCTTGATCTAGTTCCGAAGCATATCTCTCAACTTATGTACTAATTAAGGTTATCGATTATAGATTATCGACAAGAACCGTAATTCCCTTCAACGAAGTGAAGTAGTGTCGGCTAGATTCCAAATATGTGATTGGATATTTTCTTTTCAAGTTGATATTTACTTAATTGATTTTGATTTAAGACATACTTTTAAACGCATTAGGGCGTTAGCCAAGTTTATTTTCAGTTATAATATGAATGAGCAGGTTTCAGAAAGATTTGATTTTAAAAGCATGATTTTTATGATTTTGGAGGCATGGGGGCGAAACCCCACCTCGGATGTAACTTGGAATTGACGGACTCAGAACATATAAACATGTAGATCAGTACTAGGGAACGGCGATAAGTAACGCTCTTAGTGTTGGATTTCTATTAAGTCCCAAGGATCAATTCAAGCAATGAAACACATATGAATACATCAAGAAGTACGGCAGAATCATACTTACATTGATCGGTTATGCGGTGTGAGGAACAAAAACTTTTCTCCCCTCCTTGGTGTGCTCGGCAGTGGGCTGTTTTGAACTCCTCATTTTCGGTCATCACCTCCAAGTGTGCTCCATGAATGTCTTCAAGCTCCAAGCTTTATTTGATGATTCCATGCTCATGAAATTAGTTCCCTATCACCTTAGGATGACTCCTATGTGTGCTAGCACTCTTGATTTTGCAACAAAATCATGAAGAAAATTTAACCCTAGGCTCCCGGTTTCTTGAGAGGAAAAATGGCTTCATGGCCGATTGTGGGAGAAGAGAAGAGAGAGAGAAGAAAGTCAAGTGTTGTATATTTGGTTTTCCAAAAACCTAATAATAATATCCATCTAATTTTTGGTATTTTTTTTTCCAAAAAACAAAAGCAAAAAGGGAGGGAAATTTGGCATTAAATGCCTACAGCAACTTACATCACTCATGAATAGTGACTGGTTGTCAATCACTCAAAGTGACAAGACATCCATCACTTGATTGACTAGTGATTTGACGCTAGATGTGACTTGTGGGCCGCACTTGAATTCGAAATGCGAGTGCGCCTGCAAACACTTCCGGGCTCGGGTTCGCTAATCCCGAATTAACGAATTTTCCGTTGCGACATAATTAAATAATTAAGCCTAACAAAATCACTATTCACGTCGCTAACGAATTAATTCTAAATTAACTCGTTCGTCCGAATTAAAATCTAATTTCAATTCCGTGTCGAAATCCAATTTCGTATAATATATCGAATATATTATTTTATCGATTAATTCCAAATTAATCGTTCTTTCTCTTTAAATAATATTTTATCCCATATAAAATATCTCCGTAATTAATCCCAGATTAATTTTCTCTCTGTTATAATTAATCCTAGATTAATAAAGTGCGAGTCATACGTCATCGGTGAATCTTCGGGAAGCGACCAATGAGATCCTCGGATATGTTGGTAGTAAATACGGTCGTCGGACTATCCGAACACGTACGTACTTAGTACTATGTTTTTACTGATTTACAAGACATGGTTGGCTTCTAGCAAAGCACCGTGCCTACCCAATTCTCCAGAAATATTCTTACTGGAATATGTGATCTATATCAGGCGTAGTATACGTAGTATAGCGTATTTCGATCCAGCATCAGATGTCACGTGCAATGCCTAGGGCTGGAAATGTGTCTGCCCCATACGAAGCACATATCGGATCTCTGGTAACTAGTCTCTATAATCGGATAAACATGGCCTAGTTATAATATCCCGATAGCTGCAGCATATAAGAGAACGAGTTCCGTATCCTACGTGATCATCATCTCCACTATGACTGGAGTGATACTTCCATCTCGACATCACACCCAATAGACTACGATTATCAATATACCAAGAAGAGGCGTACACGGAACCGATTAAAGCCCTGGACGACCAAAACCAAAGTATATTAATTGTCGCAAGTATTAGCGGTGCAAGTCTCAGGTTAAGACCAAATACACCTACCCTGATTCGGACTTCCATAGACACATAGTCATACTACCAATGGAATTCCGAGGGGTCTATCCAAAGCGAAGCTGTTTCCATACCATCGGTAAACACAACCTCCTATTACATATGCATGAGTATCATATACCCAAATATATGAGAACTATGTCGTTATGCTCTCATAACACGCACAAGTGCAATACTAGTCTATTCTGCATTATCGATGTCCAGTCTCGATAATACTACGACAAGGGATATTTAATGATTAAACTTTCATGGATTGATACTGTCTCATATCTTATCAATCTGGAACTAATCATATGGACCTTCTATCATTTATACATCTTGGTAATCTAATTACAAATGATAAAAGAGCAATTTCCTTTGTCACATAGTTAATTTGTACAACAGCACCATGATCTGTACAAATAGTGATGCTATGGGTCATAACTGTCCAACAATCTCCCACTTGGCCTATAGCCAATCACTCAAGTGTTCTACACCCGAACTATGTACGGTTCGCTCATACTTCTGCTGAGAAAATGCTTTCATTAGCGGATTTGCATGATTATCATCTGATGCGATTTATTCAATCATCACATCGCCATGATGTATGATCCGAACGAATCAGATGAATATTTGAAGTATATATATGGATCGTTGATGAGACCATTAATTCTTTAGCCTACATTATAGGCTAGCTCAGCTGCTAACAGAACTACTCCTAATCTGATTAGGTTATAATCAATCTAGAAGGCTTCTATTGTTACCTCAGCTGCAGCAATAACCCGCTTTTGTTGTTTATTCGGTAACAGTATCTTGCATGGAAGATTTCCAGCTCACTGTTATGTTATTCAAACTGTATAGTACCGTTCTTACGACTTATAGTCATTTTTATCGGTTAGGAAACTTGCAGCAGTGAACCTAGTCACTTCAAGATATCATTCTCCATAGTATAAGAAAGCATCCTTAGTTCCTCTAAAATACTCAAGGACGTTCTTAACATCCATCCAGTGACTATCACTTGGATTGGCCTGATTGTGACTCCATATGCTCAAAGCGTATGAGACATCAGGTCGCGTACATTTATTTCAATGTACGAGTTCTCGGAGAGTGCCAACAACTTTTAGATCTATCCCAGCAGATCTTTATTCCTAAAATAAATGTTGTCTCTCCCAAGATTCTACGGAGAATTTTTCATGAAAGCCAAGCTTTCACCGATTGTATTATGGGAATATCATTTCCAAGAAATGATATGTCATCATTACTTAGGACATTACTTGTCAGTGCCGCTCCCACTAACCTCCTTATATACACAAGAATCATTTTCGTTTTGAATTAAATCATACACCATTATGATGACATCAAAACGATAATTTCAAGAACGATGTGCTTGCGTCAATCCATCCATGGATCGAATTAACCTGCAAACTGTTGGTTTCTATTATATGTCCCAAGGAAAGTTTAAGCATATGAAATACAACATTGAATATATATATTAAAAGATGAAGTATGGCGGAATCATACTTACAAAGCTATTGTGATGAGAAGTGATGAAGAAAAATCTTTGAATCTCTAAGCTTCAAGTTTCGGCCAAGGAGGAAGAAGAGTAGAAGCTCCAAACTTTGTGTATTCCAAGCTCTTGATGGTTTCCCTATCACCTCCTTTGATCCTTCAATGTGCTAGCAAATGGAGAAAAGAAAATCAAATCTTCTTTGCCGTAATGGAAGTCACAGCATTGTGAGAGAGAGAGGAGAGTTGTCTTAATTTTTGTTACAAAAATCAATTTATATTTATGCCATAATATTTATTAAATTAATAATAAACTTATGACACAAATCATGCAATGGCTTAGAGTGTCAAACACTCAAACTCCATGCAAAACCATTGAGTGTATTATACACTATCACCATGCAATGTATTACCAATTAAATAATGCATATAATGACATGTGTCATGTGGGCCCCACACGTTTCCAAATGAAAGTGGGCCCACGTGCACTCACGCGTTCGGGTTCGATATTTCCGAAATACCGAACTTACGTCGCGACGCTAATTAAATCGAATTTAAATAAATAATTGCGCCTAGCGAAATTATTATTTACGTCGCTAACGAATTAATTCTAAATTAACTCGTTTGCCCGAATTAAAATCTAATTTTAATTTCGCGTCGAAATCGAATTTCGATTATTATATCGAATATAATAATTTTATCGATTAATTCTAAATTAATCGTTCTCTCTCTAAATAAGGCACTTTATCCAAGATAAAGTTTCTCCGCAATTAATCCAAGATTAAATCAAATATCATAGGTGAATCTTCAGGAAGCGACCCAAGAGATCTCCGGATATGTTGGCAGTAAATACGGTCGTCGGATAATCCGAACACGTACGTACCTCGTACTACGTTCTTACCGATTCACAAGACAAGGTTGGCTTCTAACAAAGCGTCATGCCTACCCAATTCTCCAGAAATATTCTTACTGGAATATTAGATCTATATCAAGCGTAGTATACCGTAGTATTGCGTACATCGATCCAGTATCGGACGATCACATGTTAGGCCTGGGGCTGGAAATGTGTCTGCACCGTACGAAACATATATCGGACATCAAGCAACTAGTCTCTTTAAATCGGACAATCCTGACCTGGTCATATGTCCCGACGGTTGCAACCTTTTATAGAGTACTAGTTCTGTGTCTGCGTGATCATCACTCCATATGTCTGAAGTGATACTTCCATCTCGACATCACATCCAGTACACTACGATTCTCGATAAACCCAGAAGAGGTGTACACAGAACCGGTTAAGGTCCCCAACCACCAAAACCAAAGTTTACCGATTGTCGCAAGTACTAGCGATGTAAGTCTCAGGTTAAGACCATATACACCTACCCTGATGCGGCCTCCCATAGACACGCAGACATACTACCAATGGGATTCCGCGGGGTCTATCCAGAGCGAAGCTGTTTTCCGTACCATCGGTAAAACACAACCTCCTATCGCACTTGCATAAGTATCCAATACTTAAATATATGAGAACTATGCCGTTGTGCCCTCACACGAGCACAAGCGCAATACTAGTCTATTCCGCATTATCGATGTCCGATCTCGATAATACTCCGACTAGGGATATTTAATGATTAAACCTTTATGGATTGATACTGTCTCATATCATCTCAATCCGGTATTAATCATATGGAATTTCGCCATTTATATTCAAAGTAATAATATTACAAAACGGCAAAAGGCAATTTCATTATCACATAGTTAATTTTGTACAATAATACAATATCATTTACAAACAGTGACGCTATGGGACATAATGTCTAACACAAACCTTGTTTGCTTGTTTTGGTACAACAAAACCGTTAGGATATTGTAAACATCCTCCAAAAGGTTTCCTTTTAAGGAAAGTGATTTTCCCGTTCAGCTGCCATATTTCATAAATGAAACATGCAGCATCAGCAAGTATTATCCAAATGGATTTAACTATGGCAACGAGGAAAAGGTTTCGTCGTAATCGACACAATGTTGATAACGATACCTTTTCGCTACAAGTCTAGCTTAGTACGTTGGTATGTTGCCTTCCATGTATGTCTTCCTTAAAGACTGATATAGTACCAATAGGCATAATGCCTTCCGGTACAACAACCAATGTCTAAACTTGGTTGGTTTACATGGAATCCATTTCGGATATCATGGCACTTTTCCATTATAGGGAGTCGATACTTTGTATCACTTCCTCATATGTAGTCAGTTTGTATCCCTCAATAAGATTGACATCTTTATGAGGTGAGATCAGAAACCCATACCCCAGGTTGTTTTCTGACTCTTTCCGACTTACTCGGTTCTTGTGTATTCGAAGATTATTGGTATAGTTTCATCCTTGATGAAATATTTATGTTCCATTAAGGAATCGGTGCCTGTAATAGTATTACTCCAATTTTCATCGAGTTTTACTTTCCTCCCACTTACCACTGCATATCGGTATTCCTCTTAGGAAAACTGCATGGTGAGCAACAATTACATTGTTCTCTAGTGAGTTGTATAAGTACTATACTTTGGTTTCCCTAGGATAACCTACAATTTAGGCACTTATCCGATTTGGGTTCTAGTTTGGTATCATCCAAACATATGCCTAGCATTCCCAAATCTTCAGGAATGAGAAATCCCAGTTTCTTTCCTGTTCATATCTAATATGAAAGTCTGTCAAACAGATTTTTATGGAACCTTATTCAAAATAGGTTTTGCACTGTTTATGCGTATCCGTTGAAGGAAATGGTAGCTCAGAGCGACTCATGATTAACTTTATCATGTCCAACAAAATTCGGTTTCTCTATTCGGACACACCGTCAAACTGACGTGTTCTGGGATGAGTCCTCAATGAAATAATACTATACTCTTTCAAGTATTAGAGAAACTTATTGCTTAAGTATTTTCATCATGGTCTAATCGTGACGGTTTAATACTTTAGCCGATCTGTTTGTTTATTTCATGTCGAAACTCTTTGAATTAATCAAAAGTTTCTAATTCGTGTTTCAAGAGAAACACATATAACCATAACGCGATGCCACATCTGTAAAAGTCACGAAATATTCATATCCACCTCTAGCCTAGCTAGATATGGGCCCACTTACGTCACTATCAACAAGGTCTAACAGATCGGTGGCATTTACACTTTTACCAAGTAAAGGTGTTTTAGGCACTTTGCCTAATAAACTTGATTCGTAGACATTATTTGAATAGAATCAAATATGTCCTAGTACCCACTCTTTGAAAGTATGGATATACGAGTCTTGTTAATTGTGTCCCAGACAACAATGCCACAAATAAGTCTCAACTTATTTATACAGTTTGAGCTATTTGTTTGTCATGTTATATGTTTGAGATTCATTTATATTCAAAATATAAATACTGTTATTCACATCTAATGCGTTTATCTCAATATTATCTTTATAAAAAAAAACACTTTAGTGTTCTAGAATATAAAGGTATACCCGCAACGGGTTAAACTATGATATAGAGATAATGTTTCTAGTCAAACTAGTTACATTGTAACAGTTTCCCAATTTAAGTACACACCCGAAGGGTAGTTCCTAAACTTAGGTTTCTACGGTTAAAACAGCGACTCTCGTCCCATTTCCGATTCATAGGTAAATCTCAACTGAAGTCAGTATCCTGCTCATAACAGATTCTGCACACCAGTAGATATATACGTACCACATCCAGTATCTAAAATCCAATTTTAATACTCGTAGTGAACATGTTTATGACAAACATATTTGAAGTCAGAGCCTTGCCCGTTCTTCAATTCCTTCATGTCTGCCTTGTCCATACGACAGTCACGCTTCAATTGACCTCGTTTGCCACAGTTTAGGCAGATATCTTGGGATATGTCCTTTGTCTTCCCAGAAGATTATAATGACTTTGCCTTTGCCCTCTTTCACACCCCAGAAGCCTTTGGCCAAGCCTTGGCCTTCTAGAATTTCGAAATAAGATGTGCCTTGCGCTTCTTGCCTTATTGCAAACTTTGGCTTTATCTCCTTGAGTATAGCCATTAACTCTCCAAGAGTTTACTATTGAAATTTAGTACTTCTAAGATCTAAAGATAGATCTATGAAGATCCTTCAATTTCAATATCATACTATAAGGATCTAATCCTTAGTTCTGACTAAGAAATTAATGAGTCTATTTGGCAAGCATAATGGATTAAGCACTAAAGTTATCATCACATGAATATTCCAAATATCATGTTCTACTATTTTCTTAACTCCGGGCTTAGGCTTGAGACGTCACTATATCAAATAAAGTAACTTCTCAGTTTTCAGGACTATCCTGATGTTATATTCCCAATTTGAAAATTAAAGTCGTTTAAATACATTTTCACCCAGGATTATGTTTTAAAAACTAATCTTTCAATTATCTTGATTCTAATAGTCCAACTATTTAATCAATGATTTTAGGTACTATTTATTGTAATGATTACTATAGTCTAACTATATAATCAACTATAATTTAATAGATTAAATTCAATTATATTGATTACTATAATCCAATTATAAAATCAACTATTAACTGAAATAGTTAATTCAAATATATTGATTACTATAATCCAATTATATAATCAACTAAAAATGAAATAGTTTGAATACAGTCCAACTGTTTAATTAAAACAACGATTAATTATTAGTCCAACTAATATATTAATGTAACGATGAAAAATTTGAAATGAGCGTGTATTGCAAGTAACTAAATGAATATTGCAAATTTAATACTTGCCTCCCACTATTTTTCGGCGAGCCTCTAACCCTCTGTTGAGTACTCGGGAAACCTTGTTTCCTAGTGGGCTAGGATCACGTTAAATAACACACAATCTTGACTTTGGCCAACAAATTATATGATAATTAACTAGGTAGATCTCTAAGATCAATTGGATCTCATCCAATTCCTAGATCCAGTAGGTGGACATCCAAGTCCGAAACATATATCTTATATATGCCAATATATCCAATATATTGCCTAACCTTTTTCCTCTGAATCAACTATGCCTTGGCTTTGGCACAACAAACTTAGTGATCCCAGTTAAACGGAACCCATTGACCTTGGAAAGCTTCGTAATCAATGTCGATGGACAAGAAGTGATCTTGACTTTGGCCAACAAATCACAACTTGGACAAGACACCAATATGGAACAAAGCCTTCATGATTCAAACACATCCGCGACGGACAAAGGTCTTGACTTTGGCCAACAAACCAGTGCCAGTCTTGGAACTTGAGTAAGAATCACTCAATGGAAGGAAAAACGCTTAATATGATGTTGAGGGTTTTTTTGCGTGTAATTGGCAACCAATTTATTATCTTTGTTAAGGTCTCATCATACACCCTTAAGCATGCATTCTAAAAGCATAATAAGGCGCGATAAATAAATTTAATAATGATATGCGGATGGATATTTAAAAAATTTTGTTTCTAGAACAAATCTCTCCCCTTCCTCTCTCCCGCTAGCACAATATTTACTTCTACCCAATTACATAACACTTCTAAAGAAACCTCATTTACATTGAGGGGAATAGGTGAGAAGAAAAATACACAGAGTAAGGAGGTAATAGGCTGGACACACAGGTCCAATTAATAAATTCTAAATTTATTACAATAATTTCCAAAATTGCCCTCACCCATCTAATATCCATCCGATATATATTATTCATACATCTCATCCACGTATTCACACAAACATGTTATCAATCAATCTAATCCAATTAATTAATATGAATATTTATGACCATCCAATGTTCAAACAATGATTTGATTTTGTGCGAGTCCAACTCGTTTTGCGAATAAGTACTCAAAGTACGAATTCTTGAATTATATCAAACTAAAACATTAAATCCAATTTAATTTGTATTTAATACTAATTCATCTATTTAATTCAAAATTAAATATTACATTTTTTAATGAACCTTTAGCGACTTAGATTCTAAATCTAATCTTTACAGGTCTCCAAGCCCAATTAACATCCAATGTCAATTTAATTTAAAGTCCAATGGGCTTTTAATTAATTTCATAAGGCATGGACTTTTGGTCAATATGGGTCAAACCCAAATACCAAAGCCCATTTAAGGAATCACCCCTATTTGCCAAGAAACCAATTTAGGCCCATTAGGCCCAATTAATATTAAAGGTTCATTTAAGTCATAATTGGACTTTATGGAAATGGTTTTGGGCCCAATTGGATCCAACCAATTAGCCTAAACCAAACTTGGCCCAACCAAGCCCATTAAGCCCAATTACAACTTTACAAGCCCAATTCCAAATTTAGCCCAATTAATTAAATTACAAAAATTCAAAATTTCATAATTAAATTAATCAAAGTGTATGCCATAATTAATTAACCAAATTAACATTTTCAAAATACTAATTCACTCAATTGATTATGATTATTATCATCAACACATGTCCAATACATTTGAATCAAAAAATCACATCATTTTACATGCTTATAGTCTCGGCATTATGGGGATTTCTTTGTCCGATTCGGTTTTAATCCAATTAAATCCTAAATCAACATTACCCAATATTTTCTAACTCATCCAATGATCAAAAAACACAAAATAGCATGACCTTAGGGCAAGTATACCATTCGGCCAAGCCAAGAATATTGGGGAAAAATTATCCAATTCGATTTTTATCAAATTGACAATGCATAACATCATGTTATCATAATTTAAGCATACTCAAACAATCAATTTCACTCAAACATGCTCAAATCAATTTTGCCTAAATTTTACCCTAATTTGTTTCATGCTCAAAATGGCTAAAGATACCATTGTTGGGTTTCTATTAAGTTCCAAGGATCAATTCAAGCAATGAAACACATGTGAATACATCAAGAAGTACGGCGGAATCATACTTACATTGATCGGTTATGCGATGTGAGGAACAAAAAATTTTCTCCCCTCCTTGGTGTGCTCGGCAGTGGGCTGTTTTGAACTCCTCATTTTCGGTCATCACCTCCAAGTGTGCTCCATGAATGTCTTCAAGCTCCAAGCTTTATTTGATGATTCCATGCTCATGAAATTAGTTCCCTATCACCTTAGGATGACTCCTATGTGTGCTAGCACTCTTGATTTTGCAACAAAATCATGAAGAAAATTGAACCCTAGGCTCACGGTTTCTTGAGAGGAAAAATGGCTCCATGGCCGATTGTGGGAGAAGAGAAGAGAGAGAGAAGAAAGTCAAGTGTTGTATATTTGGTTTTCCAAAAACCTAATAATAATATCCATCTAATTTTTGGTATTTGTTTTTCCAAAAAACAAAAGCAAAAGGGGAGGGAAATTTGGCATTAAATGCCTACAACAACTTACATCACTCATGAATAGTGACTGGTTGTCAATCACTCAAAGTGACAAGACATCCATCACTTGATTGACTAGTGATTTGACGTTAGATGTGACTTGTGGGCCGCACTTGAATTCGAAATGTGAGTGCGCCCGCAAACACTCCCGGGCTCGGGTTCGCTAATTCCGAATTAACGAATTATCCGTTGCAACGTAATTAAATAATTAAGCCTAGCAAAAGCACTATTCACATCGCTAACGAATTAATTCTAAATTAACTCGTTCGCCCGAATTAAAATCTAATTTCAATTCCGCGTCGAAATCCAATTTCGTATAATATATCGAATATATTATTTTATCAATCAATTCCAAATTAATCGTTCTCTCTCTTTAAATAATATTTTATCCCAGATAAAATATCTCTGTAATTAATCCCAGATTAATTTTCTCTCTCTTATAATTAATCCCAGATTAATAAAGTGCGAGTCATACGTCATCAGTGACCCATGAGATCCCTGGATATATCGGCAGTAAATACGGTCGTCGGACTATCCGAACACGTACGTACCTTGTACTACGTTTTTACCGATTTACAAGACATGGTTGGCTTCTAGCAAAGCACCGTGCCTACCCAATTCTCCAGAAATATTCTTACTGGAATATGTGATCTATATCAGGCGTAGTATACGTAGTATAGCATATTTCGATCCAGCATCAGATGTCACGTGCAAGGCCTGGGGCTGGAAGTGTGTCTGCCCCGTACGAAGCACATATCGGATCTCTGGTAACTAGTCTCTATAATCGGATAAACATGACCTAGTCATAATATCCCGATAGCTGCAGCATATGAGAGAATGAGTTCCGTATCCTACGTGATCATCATCTCCACTATGACTGGAGTGATACTTCCATCTCGACATCACACCCAATACACTACGATTCTCAATATACCCAGAAGAGGTGTACACAGAACCGGTTAAAGTCCTGGAGGACCAAAACCAAAGTATATTGATTGTAGCAAGTATTAGCGATGCAAGTCTCAGGTTAAGACCAAATACACCTATCCTGATTCAGACTTCCATAGACAGATAGTCATACTACCAATGGAATTCTGAGGGGTCTATCCAGAGCGAAGCTGTTTCCGTACCATCGGTAAACACAACCTCCTATTACACTTGCATGAGTATCATATACCCAAATATATGAGAATTATGCATTTATGCTCTCATAACACGCACAAGTGCAATACTAGTTTATTCCACATTATCGATGTCCAGTCTCGATAATACTACGACTATGGATATTTAATGATTAAACCTTCATGGATTGATATTGTCTCATATCTTATCAATCCGGAACTAATCATATGGACCTTCTATCATTTATACATCTTGGTAATCTAATTACAAATGATAAAAGAGCAATTTCCTTTGTCACATAGTTAATTTGTACAACAACACCATGATCTGTACAAATAGTGATGCTATGGGTCATAACTGTCCAACACTTAGATCCTAGTTTAGGACTAAGGATGACAAATGCCACTATATCCTAGATTCAGGGTCAATAAGATGGCAAGGATTGGGGGACGGTGATACTTAACACCCCAATGGCATGGATTTACGCACATGGGTCTAGTGGCTTGGGGGATGGTGATACGTAACACCCCAAGACACTAGTTAGGTGTATGGGGGACGGCAATGCGTAACGCCCTCATACTTCAGGTTTTCTACAGATTCTCAAAGATATGGTTTTCAGAAATGATGGTTTTATGAAAGAGTTTCAGAAAGAATAATTTTATGAGAGACTTTCAGCAGAATAGTTTTATGAAAGAGTTTTAGAAAGAGTTCAGTTTTACAGAAGATCTCAGAGTTTTACAGACAGAAAGGATTCCCAGGAAAGTTTCACAGAAAGAGATTTGTATTCAGATAAGAAAAGAGTTTTCAGAAAAGATAGTTACCTTGAGATGATTTTGGTTTTAGAACAATGAATTTTCATGAAAGCTGATAAGCGGAAAATATATCAATATTTACCGCCCATTTTACTTAATATTTTGTATAGTTTCTCGGGTATTGTGAATATTTTGATGTGTTTTGTGTTATTTTATAGATAAATAAAATAACAGGACTCTATGGAATCAAATCAAGGACAAAACATCGAAAAACATAAAAAAAAAAATGGGCAAAAATGTAAATTTCCTGCTGAAATGCGATGTTTGCTAAAATATGTCATCTACTATCATGCACTGTTAACGTGTGCCGGACACGTGTCAAAATCTTCCGGAAGCGACCCAAGAGATCCCTGGATATGTTGGCAGTAAATACGGTCATCGGAATATCCGAATACGTGCGTACCCGGTACCACATTCTTACCGATTTATAAGACATGGTTGGCTTCTAGCAAAGCACCGTACCTACCCAATTCTCCAGAAGTATTCTTTAAAGGAATATATAATCTTTGTCAGACGTAGTATACGTAGTATTGTGTATTACGATCCAGTATCGAATGTCACATGCTAGGCCTGGGACTGGAATTGTGTATGCCCCGTACGAAGCATATATCGGATCACTGGCAACTAGTCTCTATAATCCGATAATCATGACCTAGACATATTATCCCGATGACTGCAATACTTAAGAGTACCAGTTCTGTATCCATGTATGATCATCATCTTCATATGACTGAAGTGATACTTCAATCTTGACATCACACCCAATACACTATGATTCTCAGTATACCCAGAAGGGGCGTACACAGAACCTGTTAAAGCCCCGGACGACCAAAACCAAAGTATATTGATTGTCGCAAGTATTAGCGATGCAAGTCTCAGGTTAAGACCAAATACACCTACCCTGATTCGGATTCCCATAGACATATAGTCATACTACCAATGGGATTCCGAGGGGTCTATCCAGAGCGAAGCTGTTTCCATACCATCGGTAAACAGAACCTCCTATTACACTTGCATGAGTATCCAATACCCAAATATATGAGAACTATGTCGTTACGCTTCAATAACACGTACAAGTGTAATACTAGTATATTCCGCATTATCGATGTCCAGTCTCGATAATACTACGACTATGGATATTTAATGATTAAACCTTATGTGGATTAATATTGTCTCATATCTTATTAATCTGGTACTAATCATATGGAATTTTATCATTTATATATCCCGGTAATCCAATTACAAATGATAAAAGAGCAATTTCCTTTGTCACATAGTTAATTTTGTACAAGAACAACATGTCATTTACAAAATAGTGATGTTATGGGTCATAATTGTCCAACAATCTCCCATTTGGCCTATAGCCAATCACTCAAGTGTCCGACACTTGAACTATGTACAAGTCGCTCATGTTTATGTTGAGATATTGCTTTCGCCAGCGGGTTTACAAGAACTATGTACAAGTCGACACTTGAACAATGTTAGTGCGCTCCCACTAACCTTCTTATATACACAAGAATCATCTTCGTTTTGAATGAAACCATATTGTAATATGATCTCATCAAAATGTTGGTTCCAAGAACACAATGCTTGCTTCAATTCATATATGGATCGATTTAACTTGCAAATCTTGTTTGCATATTTCAGTAAGACAAAACCGTCAGGATGTTGTAAACATCCTCCAAAAGGTTTCTTGTTAAGGAAAGCGGTTTTGACCTTCAGCTGCCATATTTCTAAACAAAATATGCAGCATGAGCAAGCATTATCTGAATGGATTTAATCATGGCGACAAGTAAAAGGTTTCGTCGTAATCGACACCATATTGATGACGATACCCTTTCGCTACAAGCCTAGCTTTATATATTTGTATGTTGTCATCCACGTTTGTCTTCACCATGAAGACCCATCTATTACCAATAGGCACAATGCCTTCTGGTATATCAACCAGTGTCCAAACTTGGTTGGTATACATGGAATCCATTTTGGACTTCATGGCACTTTGCCATATAGCGGAGTCGATACCTCATATCACTTCCTCATATGTAGTCAGTTCAGTATCCTCAATAAGACTAATGTCTACATGAGGTGAGATCAGAAACCCATACCTCTTAGGTTGTTTTCTGACTCTCTCCGACCTACGCGGTTTTTGTGTATTCGAAGATTATTGGTACAGTTTCATCCCTGATGAACTGTTGGTGTTCCGTGAGGACTCAGTGCCTGGAACATTGTTACTCTGATTTTCATCGAGTTTTACTTCCTCCCACTTATCACTGCATATAGGAATTCCTCTTAGGAAAGCCGCATGGAGAGCAACAATTACATTGTTCTCTTTTGAGTTATATAAATACTATACTTTGGTTTCCCTAGGACAACCAACAAATAGGCACTTATCTGATTTGGGTTCTAGTTTGGTACCATCCAAACATTTAGCGTATGCCCAACATTCCCAAATCTTCAGGAATGAGAAACCTGGTTTCTTTCCTGTTAATATCTAATATGACGTCTATCTAACAGATTTTCATGGAACCTTATTCAAAATAAGTATTGCACTGTGTTTAATGCGTATCCTCAGAAGGAAATTGGTAGCTCAGAACGACTCATTATTAACCTTACTATGTCCAACAAGGTTCAGTTTCTCCGTTCGGACACACCACTCAATTGAGGTGTTCCAGGAGGAGTCCACTATGAAAGAATACTATACTCTTTCAAGTAATCGAGAAACTTATTGCTCAAGTATTTTCCATTGCGGTCCAACTGTAATATCTTAATACTTTTACCCGTCTGTTTTTCTACTTAGTGTCGAAACTTTTTGAATATACCAAAAGTTTTCGATTTGTGTGTCATAAGATATACATAACCATAACGTGATGCAACATCCGTAAAGGTTACGAAGTATTCAAATCCACCTCTAGCCTAGCTAGACATGGGCCCACCTACGTCACCATGAACGAGGGTTAACAGCTCGGTGGCATGTACACATTTACCGTTAAAAGGCGTTTTAGGCACTTTGCCTAATAAACAAGATTCGTAGACATCATATGATTTAGGATCAAATCTGTTCAAGTATCCACTCTTCGAAAGTGTGGATATACAAGTCTTGTTTAACGTGTCCCCGACAACAATGTCACAGATAAGTCTCATCTGATTAATTCAATTTGAGCCATTTGTTTGTCATGTCATATGTTTGAGATTTTTTTATATTCAAAATATAAGTACTGTTATTCACATCTAATGTGTTTATCTCAATATCATCTTTATAAACAAAAAATTTAGTGTTTTAGAATATAAGGTATACCCGCAACGGGTTAAATTAGATACAGAGATAATGTTTATAGTCAAACTAGATACATTATAACAGTCTCCTAATTTAAGTACATGCCCAAATGGCAGTTCCAAAACTTAGGTTTCTACGGCCAAAACAAAGACTCATGTCCTGTTTTCGACTTATAGGTCGATCTCATCTGAAACCAGTATCCTGCTCATCAGCAGATCCCGCACATCAGTACATATGTATGTACCATATCCAGTATTAAAAATGCAATTTTAAAAACCAGTTGTGGACATGTTTATAACAAACATATCTAAAGTCGGAGCCTTACCCGCATTCACTTCTTTCATGTCTGCCTTGTCCATACGGCAGTCACGCTTCCAGTGACCCCGTTAGCTACAGTTTTCGGCAGACATCTTGGGATATGTCATTTGTCTTCCTAGAAGACAGTGACGATTTTGCCTTTGCCATTTTATTCACACCCCTAGAAACCTTTGGCCAAGCCTTGGTCTTCTGGGATGTCGAAGTAAGACGCGCCTTGCGCTTCTTACCCTTTTAGAAGCTCTGGCTCTGCCTCCTTGAGCATAGCCATTAACTCTCCAAGAGTTTTCTCTTGGTTCATTATGAACTCGCCCCAGCATTCGGGCAGAGACTATAAGATCAAATCTATAGAAGTCCCGGCCTCGTAGGTAATTCCCAGTTAACCTAGCTATTCGATGTCAGCAATCATATGCGACACCTAGTGCACGACATATGTACCATCTGACATACGCGAGCGAAAGATCTTCTATTAAGATCTAACGTTAGATCTATGAAGATCCTTTAATTTCATCATCATAGTATAAATATCTAATCCTTAGTTCCGATGACGAAATTAATTAGTCTTTGCGGCAAGCATATCAGATTGAGCACTAAAGTTATCATCACGATGAGTCTTCCTAAGCTCGTGCTCTACTATTTGCTTAACTTCGGGCTTAGGCCCGAAAGGTTTCTATATTACATAGAGTAACTTCTAAGCTCCCAGGACTATCTTGAGATTCATTTCCCAATCTGGAAAACTGTGCCGTTAAAGACATTTTCACCTAGGATTATGTCCCTTAAGGCTAATCTTTCAGTCATTTTGATTGCTATAGTCTAACTATCCAGTCAATGATTTCGGGTACAATCAATTGTAATGATTACTATAGTTCAACTGTATAATCAAATATAAATGATCGGTTACTTTCAAATGTAATGATTACTATAGTCCAAATATATAACCAACTATAAATGAAGTAGTGTGTTGTACAGTCTAATTGTCCAACGAAAGCAATATTAAATATTAGTCCAACTAATATATTTATTACAACGATAAATAAAATAAAAGAGCGCGTATTGGGAAATATCTAAACGAAATTGCAAATTTAATACTTGCCTCCCACTATTTTTCGGCGAGCCTCTAACCATTTGTGGAGTACTCGGGAAACCTAGTTTCCTAGTGGGTTAGAATCCCATTAATAACACACAACCTTGACTTTGGCCAACAAGTTGTATGAAACTTAACTAGGTAGATCTCTAAGATCAATTGGATCTCATTCAATTCCTAGATCCAGTATGTGGACCTCCAATTCCGAAACATATATCCAATATATGTAAATATATCCAATATATTTCCTAACTTTTTTCCTCTAAATCAACTAAGCATTGGCTTTGGCTCAACAAGCTTAATGATTCTAGTTAAGCGCGACCCATTGACAGTGGGAAAGCTTCAGAATCGAGGTCGATGAACAAGAAGTGACCTTGACTTTGGCCAACAAATCACAACTTTCCCAAGACGTACGATATGGAACAAAGCTTTCGTGATTCAAACACATCCGTGATGGACAAAGGTCTTGACTTTGGCCAACAAACCAATAACAATCTTGGATCTTGAGAGAGAATCACTCAATGGAAGGAAAAACGTTTAATATAAAATGAGGGATTTTGTCGATATTTGGCAACCAATTTATTATCTTTAATTAGGTCTCATCATACACCATTAAGCATGCATTCTAAAAGCATAATAAGGCGCGAATAAAATAATAATGATATTCGGATGAATATATAACAAACTTTATTCCTAGAACAAATCTCTCCATTTCCTATCTCTCGGTAGCACTATTCATACTTCTACCCAATTACATAATACTTCTAAAGAAACCTCATTTACATTGAGGGGAATTGGTGAGAAGAGAAATACAATGAGAAAAGAGATAATAGGCTGGACACACAGGTCCAATTTAATAAATTCTAAATTTATTACAACAACTTCCAAAATTTCCCTCACCCTTCTAATATCCATTTGATATACATTATTCATTCATACATCCAAGTATTCACACAAAGCATGTTATGCAATCAATCTAATCCAATTAATTAATCTTTGAATTAATGATCATCCAATGTTTAAACAACGATTTGATTTGCGCGAGTCCAACTCGTTTAAGAATAAATACTCAAAGTACGTATTCTTGAATTATATCGAACTACAATTTTAAATTCAATTTAAATTATATTCAATACTAATTCATATTTAATTCCAAATTAAATAATTACACTTTTAAAAGTGCCTTTTAGACTTGGATTCCAAATCCAATCCAATTGGGTCTCAAAGGCCCAATTAGCATCCAATACTATTCAATTAAATTCCAATGGGCTTTAAATTAATTCTTTAGACATGGGCTTTGGCCAATATAGATCAAACCCAAATGCAAAGGCCCAATTAAGGAATCACCCTTTTTGCCAAAGGCCCAATTAAATTATTTAAAGGCCCAATTGTCATATTTGGACTTTATGGTAATGGTCTTAGGCCCAATTGGATCCAATCCAATTGTCCTAAACCAAACTTGGCCCAACCAAGCCCATTTAGCCCAATTACAACAATTAAATTAATACATTATTCCAAATTACATATTAATTCAATTCAAGTGTAATTAACATAATTAATCAACTAATCTAATGTTTCCAAAACACTAATTAATCCAATTAATCATGCTCTACATTTCCAATTCATGTCCAACACAAATTGAAGCAAAATCAATCAATTACACATGCTTCATACTCACGGTTTTGGCAAGGAAATTATCATACAATTTGATTTCAATCCAATTAAATCAACATCTAACATACATTTCATGCCAATTAACATATCCAATTGCTAATTTTCAAAAAATCACCATGAGGCACCTAGGGGTATACATTCGGCCATGTGTTAGGATTTTGGGATTTTTGATCTAATCAATTTTTCACAAATCCATTAATGCACAAATCCAATTCAACATTATACAAACATAACCCAACCATCAATTTAGCTAAATCAAACTCCAAGCCAAAAAACCCAAATTAAAGTCATGAACCCTAGATTTTTAAATCAAACTTATGAGGCTCTGATACCATTGTAAGTGTTCCTAGAACATGCCAAGATCGTCTAAGAGTGATTTGTATGTGAATAAACAAGAGGAGTTGCGGAAATACTCACAATGCTTGGTAGAGAAAATTCAAAACTTTCATGGATGTGTAGAAACTCCAAGCCTTTAAATTGAATTCCAAACTCATGGATTGGTTTCCCTATCACCTCATTTATCTCTTTAAAGTGCTAGCTTGCTTGAATTTTTGCAACAAAAATCCATGGAGGGAGAGAGCATTCACGCCCAAGGAGAGAGGAAGAGGAGTAGTGCATTTTTTATTTCCAAAATCTAATACAAATGTTGACTTTCAAAGTTGGTATATGTTTTTAATTAAAAACAAAGTGTGTTGGTTTTGGTTTGTGTATTCAACAAGCAATCCAAGCTTTTGACACAACCAATTACCAAATTCCATCACTAGTCAAACACATTGATGTAAGTTGGTGGGCCCCACTTCAAATTCCAAATTTAAGTCGGACAATCCAATACGTAACTTCGCTCGGGCCCGGGTTCGTTTAATTCCGAATTAAACGAATTTGCCGTTGCGACTTAATTAAATCCAATTTAATTGAATAATAATGTCTCGCAATATTATTACGTAAGTCGCTTACGAATTAATTCTAAATTAATTCGTTCGCTTGAATTAAAATCCAATTTTAATTCTGCATTGAAATCTAACTTCAATTAATATATCTAATGTATTATTTTAGCCCATTTAATTAAATTAAATAGTAAAATTCAATTTAACTATTAAATTTACTTTACCGATTAATTCCAAATTAATCACGTTCTCTCTTCTAGTCGAATTAATCCCAGATTAATTCTTGACGCAATTAATCTCAGATTAATTTTCTCTTTGGTAATTAATCCCAGATTAATTTATTGCCGTAATTAATCCCAGATTAATTTTCTCTCTTATAATTAATCCCAGATTAATTTATTGTTCGAGTCAAATGTCATCGGTGAATCTTCGGGAAACGACCTAATAGATCCCTGGATATGTTGGCAGTAAATACGGTCATCGGACTATCCAAATACGTGCATACCCAGTACCATGTTCTTACCGATTTACAAGATATGATTGGCTTCTAGCAAAGCACCGTGCCTACCCAATTCTCCAGAAATATCTTTTAAAGGAATATATCATCTTTGTCAGGCGTAGTATACACAGTATTGCGTATTATGATCCAGTATCGGATCACATGCTAGGTCTGGGACTGGAATTGTGTCAGCCCCGTACGAAACATATATCGGATCACTGGTAACTAGTCTTTATAATCGGATAATCATGACCTAATCATATTATCCCGATGGCTGCAGTACTTAAGAGTACCGGTTCCGTATCCCTCCGTGATCATCATCTCCATATGACTGAAGTGATACTTCCATCTTGACATCACACCCAATACACTACGATTCTCAGTATACCCAGAAGAGGCGTACACAAAACCTGTTAAAGCCCCGGACGACCAAAACCAAAGTATACTGATTGTCGCAAGTATTAGCGATGCAAGTCTCAGGTTAAGACCAAATACACCTACCCTGATTCGGATTCCCATAGACACATAGTCATACTACTAATGGGATTCCGAGGGGTCTATCAAGAGCGAAGCTATTTCCATACCATCGGTAAACAGAACCTCCTATTACACTTTCATGAGTATCCAATACCCAAATATATGAGAACTATGTCGTTACGCTTCCATAACATGTACAAGTGTAATACTAGCCTATTCCGCATTATCGATGTCCAGTCTCGATAATACTACGACTAGGGATATTTAATGATTAAACCTTACGTGGATTAATATTGTCTCATATATTATTAATCTGGTCTAATCATATAGACTTTTATCATTTATATATCTCGGTAATCCAATTACAAATAATAAAATAGCAATTTCCTTTTGTCACATAGTTAATTTTGTACAAGAACACCATGTCCTTTACAAAATAGTGATGCTACGGGTCATAATTGTCCAACAATACCGCCTATATGGTCGGTTGGTAATGTTATGTAAAGTTAATATATTATAACAAGGGAGATATCTAAAATAGAAGTAATAAAAGTGGATACTCTAACCCCGAGCATTTTCTTTATTGATTTTATTTATATTTTTAATTTTCAAGTTTTACTTTATGTCATTTACTTTATTTAAGCTTTTACTAGTCCTAGATATGTGTTGTAACTAAACCCGTTATCTGGGGTTGTGATGAATTCTGTAATGACCAGGAATTTCGAATACTGTTGCACAGTAAGACAAGTGTCACATAATATAAATTATGTTTGGAAACATATACTCTCGTGAGATGACTGACGGTAAATTTTTCGAGAATCCGATAATAGATGCTACGATGTTCCTTTTCGGACAACTCATGGTATTTTGACCGTCAAATTTTCATACGAACTCCGATATTTATGAGTTATATATTTTCGAAAAGCTAAGATCGAGATCTACAATTTTCGTGTTGAAAATTTTTCCAAATTCGGAACCTACGCGAGTTGAAAATACAGATCGAAAATTCGGATGAATAGTACCTGGGGGTCATTCTAGAGAATTCTCTAAGTTTCTACATATCTCTCAATTTTTCCCCATTCTTGACAATTTCAAACAAGCCCAATTATATAAAGGGGCATTATTTATCATTTCACAAATCTTAGAGAAGAAAGAAAGAGGAGAAACATGTGAAAGAAGAGGGAAAAGAAGAGAAGAAGAAGAAGAAGAAGAAGAAGAAGAAGAAGAAGAAGAAGAAGAAGAAGAAGAAGAAGAAGAAGAAGAAAAGTGAAAGAAGAGAAGAAGAAAGAAAGGAGAAGAAAAAGCAAAAGGAAAGGTTGCATCCATGGAATATAAAGGATGAAGAAGAATCAATCATGAAAAAGATCATCGCAGGAACCACAAGTTTCACCAGCAAAGTAAAGAAAGACTAGTGGAATTCCAATAACAGTGAGTGGGCACTACTCTTTTAAATTTATTTTCATGTTGTTATTTTGCAACAGATTTACGTTTTATGTCTTAGGGCGATAGATCATTTTTTTTATTACAGTTATTGCTTAAAAACTTATGATTTAAGTTATATTTGAGAAATAAATATTTTTCAGAACATGTTTTATGTTTTTCGGGGCATGGGGAAAAATCCACCCCAGTATGTAACTAGATACAGTTTGGAATTGACGGACAGAGAACATGTGCACATGTAGAGGACTGGGGGGATGGCGATACGTAACACCCCTAGATCCTAGTTCAGGGCTAAGGGGAAGACGATACGTAACGCCTCTAAACTGTAGTTTCAGGGTTAGGTAGTAGCATGGATCGGCGCTACCGGCTCTAGTTCAGTGGTTTGGGGGACGGAGATACGTAACGCCCCAAGACCACCAGTTTCAGGGACATAAGTGGCATGCTTTGGGGGACGAAGATACGTAACGCCCCAAAGTCATGGTTTTGCATTTCTGGCTCCAAATAGGCGTATATGGGGACAGTGATACGTAACACTCTCATACGTCAAGTTTTTCAGATACATACCAGTTTTCAGATAACAGATTTTCAAAAAAGAGTTTCAGAGATCAGATTTTAGAAACAGTTTTTAGAAAGCAGATTTCAGTAAAAAAAAAAAAACAAGTTTTATAAAAGAGATTACATAAGAGGTTTACAGAAATAAAAAGTTTTTATATAATGTTATTTCAAGAACTTTGATTTCAAAACCAAATGATTTTATTACAGCTTTTCAGTTTTATAGTCTACTCACTTAGATCGTTTGACGATCTAACCCCCCCTCCCAGTTTTCTGTAGTTGCAAGCATTCTCGGAGGACAAGCTCGGGAGGACGGATACTGATGTAGTCACTAGGGTTTGAGTCCACCAGTTTGAGTCAGTCAAGAGTATAGTAAAGTCATGCATTAGTAAATAGCTTGTATCGGTCGTTGTTATAAGTATAAGTGTTCTCAATAAAGTTGTAGATTGCATTTGTTTTAGAATTATAATAATGAGTAGTGAGTTATATTTTTATTCTGGTAAGTTGGGCTTTTGTTCCATGTATGAGATTGTATAGAATGAGATTAGCAGTTATCAGAAAGTCAAAGGCTAAGGGGTTAGTACGGTCTATCCCCTACCGGTAACATCTCCCGGATTTAGGGATGTAACAAAGATGGTATCAGAGCATGGTCTAGGGAGTCAGTGACTGTAGTGGGAAGAGTGTTAGGGTTTTGTATACGCAGTATGTCCTGGATGCTCATATGCAAGGCACTACCTCTCCAGTATCTGATCCTCAAGTACGTCCTCAAAGTTCTATAAACAGGTTAGTAAGCCTTCCCAGACTTACCGAATAGTATTCCTTACGAGAATAATTATACTCTAGATCCAAGATTAGGAATCTTTTTGAAGTTATTCGGCTTATTACCAGATGTACAAACAAGCCATGAAACCAGACAATAAGATTTTAAGAAAAGTACCCGAGGAAGTAAGAAAAACAGAGAGAGAAAGTCAGAAAGAAAGGCAAGGAAAGAAAAAGTAAGGAACAGACGATCTAAGTAACCAGAGATAGTAAAATGATAGAGGTATAGGATGAGACAAAAAGGGAAATACTAGAACTTAGAATAGTGAAGAAGAATATAGTAAGTCCGAATAAGAATTAAATACCGAATAGAATTAAATAAAGTTCTTTTCCTCTAAAGTAAGAACCATGGACACAGAATTAGATAGTAAAAGATAATACCAGAACTAATAATAAAGAAGAAAATAGTAAACTTGAACAAGAGTAAAATACCGAGTAGACTTAAGTAGAGTTTCTTCCCTCCCAACAAGATTCATTTTCTCCTCAAAAAAATTCTTCCAAGCATGTTCAATAGTCCTTAAGCATCTTGTATAGATAGTGAGTTCCCTAATAACCAATGATAACCATAAGGCATAAGAAGTAAGAAATCAGAATTAGCCGTAGAGAATTCTAGTAGACTGAGATGCCAAAGAGGACGAAGAGAACCTCAGATCCCTGAACCCATACCCAGACCCATAAGTAGGCAAGTAAAGGTCATAAACAGAAAGGATTAGTTACCTTATCCTAAGTAATCCAATGGAGACAAGATCCTGAGCTATCTAGTCTACCACCGCTTAGTGATACCAGTTAAGAAAGATGTCCTGATGGAATCTAGCTCATACCTGTCTTACATGAGAAATAGACTCTACTAAGACACAGAGAACCAGAGCGAGGATATATCGAAACTCATCAAGATATAATATGTTTGCCCTAGTCCCTACCGGCATAGATATAAATGACCGTAAGAAGCCGATGAGAGTTCATCTTAAGAAATGGAAAGACCTCGGAAGGTAGGTTACTCGGAAAAAGATTAAGGAAGTCTTCAAGGGCATAAAGAAGAAAACCCAGTACATGCAAAGATTAAGGAAAGCTATAGAGAGATTTGCAAGATTAGTAGGAGTCCACAGATAGACCAAAGGCAGTAGAACCCACATATAAGCCCAAGTCAATAGAAATTCGTAGAAGTATACAAGAATAGACCCAAGAGATTGGATACATTTAGAAAATGATAAGAGTACCAGTATGGACAGGAGAATAGAGTGCCCAAGTCGAAATTTATAGCAAGGACAGAGAACGAGGATCTAAGAATTAGTTAGGAGGACGTACCACCGTGAGTCTCAGTAGTAAGGCGTAGAGCAAAGAAATATGATATGTAAATGGTAAGAGGAACGCGAGAAGCAACAAGGAAAATTCAGGGCATTCGGGCACGGAGAAAATATAACGAGAAGATAGTGGTGTAGAAAATTGATGATAGTTGTGTGGTCTCAAGGCATGGAGTAGTTGGTCAGGTTCCTGTAGAATGGATAACGATCCTTACTTCTAGAAATTACGATTCCAATAGGCATATAGATATTTAACCAGACCATCAACAAGCTTGAGTGTTAAAAAGAATATGTATCCATGGATTCCTACATGATGTATATGCTCACTCCTCAACTTAAAGTTTAGTAAAGAGAATGATCGGTAAAGAAGAGTAATTGACAGATTAGAGGAGTTGCGCGATGGTTAGCAGCCAAATCGATAAGTTCAAAGAACTAGATAAAAAAAAAAGCATGAGATAGAATAGTGCGGAGTCATAGTAAGTTAAGCTAAGCCTGGTAGCCACCGTTAAATTAAGGAACCCTAAAAGAAGTAAAGACTTAGAAGTACGAATGGACCAGGAAGAACAATTCTGAAGAATATAGCAAACAACTTAAAATAGAGTTTCATGGCATTAAGAAGGAAAGACTAGGGTAAAGAGTAGCCCTCGAACCAAAGATTTAGTAGGAGATATCCTAAGCAATCGAAGTTAATAGAGTCTTCAAGAAAGTAAAGGTGTAAGGAGTTCAAGGATCAGAGACAAGAAAATAAACCTTGTAGCAGAGTAAGTTTCTTAAGGAAGAATAGCAAAGAGACGTTAGCGGCGTTCAGAGTGAGAAAGTAACGACTTCGGAAGATTTAATAATAGAGACTAAATAGGAATGAGTGCAGAGACAACATGAGGAAGGTTTTAGAGACCATAAATTCATAAGGATTTTCCAGAAGAGGTAGTGTCTATGATAGTTGAAAATGATCAGAAGTACAGTTGTAAAAGGCAAACCATGCACTTTTAGCGGTAGCACCCTAGTGTAAGGAAAGATATCATATATATACATTCATGAGAATTCGACGTTCATAGATGAGCAGTATGTGTATTTAGATCACCATAATTAGAAGATCTCAGGATAAGTTCCCACCCTCCCAACCACGTTGGACAACCACCGCAGAAACGAATCTTTAAGGTTACCTCAAGATATTCCCAGAAATAAGTGAAAGTATAGTAAAGGAAGACTAAAAACATAAGACCTTTAGATGAGATAATGAGAAAGAAGATATTCCTTAGGTAAGAAGGCAAAGACATAGACCAAGAAAGTTCTTAGTACATAATAAAACAAATCAGAGGATGAAAAAAATACTAAGAAAAAGTTAGGGAGTGAAGCTGTTAAGGTACAACGACGGTTGGAGAGAATACTTAATAAGTAAAGACAAAAATAAATAACAACAATGTAATTTTGGTCAAGTAATCATATAAGGTACCCAGCCTAGTCTAAGTTGAACAAACCACTACGGGTTTGGGACAGTTTTAGCCACGGGTATAGGTTATTTGGTAGATTCGTATCATAGTACGGAATCGAAGAGATAAGTTATTGCGAAGCTGTAATTGGCATAGAAAATGAATTCTCAAGCTACGGAATATTGGCAAGTATATGAGTAACGACCTTTGAAAGTAAAGTATGAAAGAGTATGAACTTTTGCAGGACCAAATCGCCGACATCGATGTTAATAACAAGGAATATGGTTTAGGCACCAAGGTGCATACAATAAACTTGATCTTTAGTTAATTAAAAAGGATCATTAGGAAACTATCCAGAATCAATATTTTAAATATAAGTGTTATCGATAGACAGTACCAGTAGGTTAAGGAATCTTAAACCCCCCTAAATAACCAAAGATGTTGGAACTTAACGAGAAAAGTTCATAAGTGGTTGAAGTCTAACAAAGAGAATATAGAGGGCTAACTAGTTAAGTGATGAGAAAGAATAGTAGGACCAAGTTGGACAAGTGGAACACAAAGAGTATCAAGTAAAAGCATTGTTAATAATGACGAGGACCAAATCTGAAAAGGGAGTGTGGAAGCCCAACCATAAAGACATTAGTATTTTAGTGAAAGTTAAAGGTACCAGCTAATAAGAACCTGATCAAGTCAAAGGATTGATGAGTTAAAAAAAAACTAGAGAAAGAGATTGCCTAGAGGTAAGAGATGTGAGCATTGAGAGGTCCAAAAGTAAGGAAATTGAGAACGCTCAGCGAAAATCTTATGAAACAAGAACATTGTAGTACTTCTCAACAAAGAACCTAAAATATATTTACTAAAGCCATGAACTATGAAGTAGCTTACCCAAGCATGACAAGAGGTATGATACATGTGTTGAATATTAAAAGATAGAGAATATCATATACTTACTAATTAAGTGGAAAGTGATCAGTCAAGTAAATACCTTTATTGCCAAGCCAAATAGAAGCCCGATGATACCAGATAGTTACAACCAAGTAAGAGCTCACACAATGGATGACAAGAAGGTGGATATGTAATAAGTTAAAGCTGGTGGTTTGTAAGGAACCCACAAACCCTATAATTTACGATAAGATTCCAGTTTAAAGAGGATTCGAAGACGAATCCTATTTAAGGGGGGAGAATTTGCAACGACCGGGAATTTCAAATACTGTTGCACAGTAAGACAAGTGTCATATAATATAAATTATGTTTGGAAATATATACTCTTGTGAGATGACTGACGGTAAATTTTTCGAGAATATGATAATAGATGCTACGATATTCCACTACGGACAGTCCATGGTATTTAGGTCGTAACTTTTTCATAAAAACTCCAATTTTTATGAATTATATATAGTCAGAAAGCTAAGATCGAGATCTACAATTTTCACGTTGAATATTTTTCCAAATTGGAACAGAAGCAAGTCGAAAATGCAAATCAAAAATTTGGATGAATAGTACTTGGGGTCATTCTAGAGAATTCTCTAAGTTTCTACATATCTCTCAATTTTTCCTCATTCTTGAGAATTTAAAACAAGCCCAATTATATAAAGGGGGCACTATTTATCATATGACAAATCTTAGAGAAGAAAGAAAGAGGAGAAACGTGTGAAAGAAGAGGGAAAAAAGAGAAGAAGAAAAGAGAAGGAATATAAGAAGAAAGAAATGAGAGGAAAAAGCAAAAGGAAGGGTTGCATCCATGGAATATAAAGGATGAAGAAGAATCAAGCATGAAAAAGATCATCGCATGAACCACAAGTTTCACCAGTAAAGTAAAGAAAGAGCGGAATTCCAATAACAGTGAGTGAGCATTACTCTTTTAAATTTATTTTCATGTTTTTATTTTACAACAGATTTACTTTTTATGCCTTAGGGCGATAGATCATTTTTATTACAGTTATTGCATAAAAGCTTATGATTTAAGTTATATTTGAGAAAGAAATGTTTTTCAGAACATGTTTTATGTTTTTCGGGGCATGGGGGAAAAACCCACCCCAGTATGTAACTAGATACAGTTTGGAATTGACGGACAGAGAACATGTGCACATGTAGAGGACTGGGGGATATCGATACGTAACGCCCCCAGATCATAGTTCAGAGCTAGGGGTACATCGATACATAATACCCCTAGACCCTAGTTTCAAGGTCAGGTAGTAGCATGGATCAGCACTACCAACTCTAGTTCAGTGGTTTGGGGGACGACGATAGATAACACCCCAAGACCACCAGTTTCAGGGACATGAGTGGCATGCTTTGGGGGACGATGATACATAACGCCCCAAAGTCATGGTTTTGCATTCATGGCTTCAGATAGACGTATGGGGGGATGGCGATATGTAACGCCCTCATACGTCAAGTTTTTTCAGATACAAACCAGTTTTCAGATAACAGATTTTCAGAAAAGAGTTTCAGATATCAGATTTTAGAAACAGTTTTTAGAAAGCAGATTTCAGAAAAAAAAAATAAGTTTTATAAAAGAGATTACAGAAGAGGTTTACAAAAATAAAAAGTTTTTATATAATGTTATTTCAGGAACTTTGATTTCAGAACCAAATGATTTTATTGCAGCTTTTCAGTTTTATAGTCCACTCACTTAGATCGTTCGACGACCTAACCCCCCACTCCCAGTTTTCTGTAGTTGCAGGCATTCTCGGAGGACGAGCTCGGGAGGACGGATACTGATGCAGTCACTAGGGTTGGAGTCCACCAGTTAGAGTCAGTCAAGAGTATAGTAAAGTCATGCATTAGTTAATAGCTTGATAAGTATAAATGTTCTCAACAAAGTTGTAGATTTCATTTGTTTTAAACGTATAATAATGAGATTGTATAGAATGAGATTAGCAGTTGTCAGAGAGTCAAAGGCTAAGGGGTTTGTACGGTCTATCCCATGCCGGTAACATCTCCCAGATTTGAGGATGTTACAAATTCCAATATCACCGGTTTATAAGGGGTTATTTTGTATCTTGGGTAATATAAAGGTTTATTTATTAAGTCTTAAGCTTAATGCTTCTTGTTAACTGGCCATTAATAAGATTGATCTGGTAAACTTAAAATGAACTTGACGAAAGGATTTTAGGTTTCAGCCTTAGACTTAATAGCCCACGATCTCCCTTAAGGATTAGATACCCCTTAATAGATTTCCTTCCAGGATAGATATATAACTGTCGGGCGAGGGTAGCCACAATTTGAACTTAATCTTAATGAATTCAGGTAACTTGGTTGACATAAACATATGATTAATTGGGTTATTTGGATATTTGCATCTGACCATCGATAGAGGTTTTTGCATAATTTCTTGTTCCAGGTTAATAAACCGATATATTGCACAAACATGAGATAACCACTTCATCTTTAAAAGATATTGGAAGAATTCACAACCCTAGATAGTTTAATAATATTGAATTTTCCTTTCATCTACTTCGCACTGTTTTATTTACTTGTTTTAGTTTAAAATCACCAACCAATCAAACAATCAATCTATTAGATACTCGTAAACATTTGGCTTCATAAATTAATAGCTTAGGTATTAAGTCCTCGTGGGATCGATACATTTTATATTACTTGAGCGATACGTGCGCTTGCGTTACGTGAGTGATTTCACCAATCAAAAGCATTTTAGTTTCCATTTTAAATTGTCCACTCACTAGGTCGTTCAAACAATCTAACCCCCACTCCCAGTGTTTTCTATTTTGCAGGTTTACTTCGAGGACGATCTCAAGACGATGGATACTGATGACAGTCACTAGGGTATTTGGGTCCACCAGGTCGTGTATAGAGATTCAGCATTGTCAGTATCCAAGTAAAGTTGCATGTCAGACATTAGTATTATATTAATCAATGTAAAATGCTAAAAGTGTCCATGAACAGTGTTGTAAAAAAAAGTATTATTGAATACACAGTTCGAAGTATTAAAATACATTCTATGTTGTTGAGTTGGGCAATGGTCTATATGCATGAGTTTGTTTTAGAGATGAGATTAACAGTGATGTTCATAGTCAGAAAGTCAGAGGCTCAGAGGGATATGTCAGCCTATTCTCTGCCAGTATCACCTTCGAAAGGGTGATGTTACAGTTCTCCTGAGGGCAGAACTTGCCGGTGATGAAGCAAGTAGGAATACCGACCCGACCTAAAGAAGAAGTGCTGAATTTAGCAGCATTTGAGTATTTATGGAAGACGACCCGATAGGGTCAATGCATAGCAACCTGACCTAGTTAAAGAAGTCAGAGGGAGTTTTTAAAAATATCATCCACCTCGATATGCCGACCCGAGGAACGGAGCTGGGATCACATGTTAATTTGTGCTTGAAGTCATGTGACATATGCCCTAATTGAAGGGATAAGCTTCTAGAAGGCTAATGCTGATTATGGAAAAAACAACGATTCTTATTAGAAGTACCCCCTACTAGCCACCATAGGCCAATGCAATGGCAGAGTAGAGCCGCCATATGCTGCCAGAGGCTGGTACAGTGATAGGAAAAATGGCTATTCTGATAGGCGCATTTAAGGGTAGATAATGAGAGTTGCGATGACAATGATGGCAATGTGACATTGGCTGACATCGTAGGCGGTGAAATAGTTAATTTGGAAGCCTGTATAAAGGGGTTGAAGATTCATATTTAAGAATTAGCAAATTTCGCAACTCACAACTTGTAAAAGAGTTAAGAGCTTAAAAAAAACTAGTGATATAGAGAGAAAGCTGGTCAGTTGCTTGACCAAATGAGTAAATTATAACGGGCTACTGTAAGACCCGAGGTTTTATACACTCTTTATAAGCTCACTACCCCACTTATAACTCAGGTCGGTCTTGACCCCGAACAGTAATAAAATAGCCCCTATTTTTCTCCCGTGAACATATGTTAGAGCCACTCTCCGCTGAATCACGTAAATCCTTGTCTCTGTGACTTATTTGTCTTCTTGTTGAGTTTGCATTTAGTTTCCTACTAACCAAACAAATTCGTTGATGAGATAAATTTGTTCGAGTGATTAATTTCTCATATTGCCCTTAAAACGAAAACAGCAGTCAACACTTAATAATTTCTCCCTTAAATTAAACTTAATTTTATACATAATAGTGAAAATAGGAAGAAAAAATTGGACAAATCTCATAGTAGTAGAGAAAACGATTAAAGAGTCAAAGAATAGGAATAACTTAGATTTTTTTTTTTTTTTAATAATAAATGGTTAAAAATATAGGTTTTTAATAACTTCCTATAAAAATAATAGTATATACTACATCTATGAAATTGGGATGGGTTTGCAGACTAGCTTTGTGCAAATTTCATGTTTTAAAATAGTAAAATGTAGGGACTCAGATGTTATTATCTCAAATCGCGGGAGCAATATTTGTGTCCCAGCAAATAGAACAATTCACAGGGACTCAGAGACTGAACCAAACAGCTTGGAAACAAACCAAATCATTAAAATGGAAGAGAAACGCCGGGAAGCCGGGATGCAACCGGCGGCTACGAGCTCAGCCGCAGCTGGAGCCGAGACACCGGCATCTGAGCCAGCGTCGTCTCGGCGCCGAGCCGGGGCGCAGAAAAGAAAAGCCTCGGCGCTTTCGGCGACTAACGCTTCATCCACTTCGTCGAAACGCATGACTCGCGAGAAGAATTTAGTTGCTCACTCTCCGATCTACAACAACAACAACGGCCCGTTGACGAGAGCTCGCCAGGCACCCACCACTCTGGCCGCCGCTGCCACGGCGGTTGATGGAGCTCCGGGTCCGGCTGGCGGGAAGCTCGAAGCAGCGCGTGATTACACGAAGCTCGAGGCGGTTGAGGAGCTGAATAAAGCGAGTGAAGATTGGGAAGCGTTGGAGGCAAAAATCGAAGCGGATTTTGAGGCGATTAGATCTCGCAATAGTAATGTGCATGTTGTGCCTACACATTGTGGTTAGTAAAAATTATCTTTTTGTTCTTTTCTTTTTTAATATACCCTAATCTATTTATGCTATGAGCTAAATTTGTTTTTGTTTTTTTTTTGGTTTAAATAATATTGAGAATTTGAGAAAGTTAAAATTGCAAATTTTAGTTGGTTTACATTCCGTTTGGTAGCTTAGCTTAGCTTTAGATAAATTTATTGCTTTATTAGAAATTTTAAAATGTGAGTTTTCTATTTTATAATTTATTGGGTAAAAATTTAGCTTCTGTTCATTTTGCTAGGAAGCTTGTATTTTTCTGTTTGGTTGCTTGGAAAATAGGTGAGGAGAATAACGAAGTGGAAATTATGGATATGTGTGTTGTTTTTGTTGTTCAATTAGACTAAATTTGCCGTGCATTGGTTTCGGTTTAATAATTTATTTGATTTTAGTTTTAGTTTTTCTTCCTGTGTGATTGCTGTTATGGAAACCCAGTTCTTGGGTATATTTAATAGGGATGTAGATTAAAGTTGAAGTTTTGATTTTTTGTTATTTTGTCAACTTAGTTAAGTTAATTTTTATATATGTATACATATATTTGTTTTTCCTGGGATCAAAATGGGGAAGGTTCAAATTTTACTTTTTTGGGTTTTTTTTCATATGATTGCTATTATGTGTGCATTTTTAACTACTTGCTAATTTTCTTTCTAAGAAAAAAACGTTGAGGAAGAGATTGGATCGGAAATGTTGAATTTTCTGTTGTTCCTCACTTGAAGAGATTGCTTTGATGTAAGAGCCTGAGGCAACCGGAAGTTTTAGCTGCTCCGTTTAGGCCCTGGTCGGGTGGTTTGGCGGTGAAGTTTCCAACGTCTCAAAAAGAAAAGATTGCTTTGATGTACTAGTTAAATTTCATAGGTGGGAGATCTCTCTCTTCTTTCATGAAACCCAAATTTTGTCTGACCCCATACAATTTCTGAAAGTAGGAAAAAAAATCCAATGGTTTGGATTAATGGTTCTGGAGTTGATTTAAGAAAGTGATTATATGGAAAGCAAATGAACTTTTGAATTTTGTGGACAATCTAAAATTTACTGATGCAGATTTGTTTATGGCTGACTAGGCTCAGCAAATTTTCTTTCCCTGGTCTAATCTAAAATGCTTTTCTTTCCCCAACACTTCTTCCTTCACCTTTTATTTTCTGACTCCACTTACCGTTACTTGGCAGGACAGTAATGCCAAATTTATTGTAATTGGATGCACATTAGTTTATGATTGAATGCCTAGTTGAAGCTTCTTATTCCTTGGTTGCTTGAAGCATGAGAAAAAAGATAAATAAAGGCAATGAAAGCTTGGAATTTCTTGCGTGTGGCAATGGAATCTCTTATTCTTCTATTTGGGAGTTATATCCTTCTTTCTATCCATAGGTTGGTTTTCATGGACAAAGATTCACCCAATCGAGGAGCAAGCGCTGCCTTCATTTTTCAATGGGAAGTCCAAGGACCGAACTTCTGGTATCTACATGGAGATACGCAATTGGTTTATGAAGAAGTTTCATTCAAATCCAAATACTCAAATAGAATTGAAAGATTTGTCGGACCTTGACGTTGGATCCTTGGATGCTAGGCAGGAGGTCATGGAGTTCTTGGATTACTGGGGTTTGATTAATTTCCATCCATTCCCACCAGTCGAATCCACTATTGCAACTGTTGATGGTGGCAGGATGGCAAGTGGTGATACTGATGGGGCAGGAAAAAAGGATTCCTTGCTTGAAAAATTATACCGGTTTGAAGAAATTAAAGCATGTCCTCCTGTTGCTTCGAAGCCTAACATATCATTTTCTGCTATGACATCTGGGTTGTTTCCGGAGTCTGCCATTGCTGAAGAGTTAGCGAAGCTAGAGGAACCATCTGTTGAGTACCATTGCAACTCTTGCTCGGCTGATTGCTCTCGCAAACGCTACCATTGTCAAAAGCAGGTTGGTCGATTCTTATCAATTTATAATTTGATATAGAACTTTGTGCTCCATACAAGGATGAAATATTACATTGAATATTTATTATTAGCTATCCTTTATTATTATTATTATTAGTTTAAAAAATGGAGTGATCTGCCTATAGTGCAAATCATAAATTCTGTAGAGGACCGTGCTCCATCATCTGTAGTTTCTTGAATCCAGTATTAACTGCAATAAGGCTGTCAGTCAATGAACTCATTACAAAATGATTGTCATGTCTGGTCACAAAACGTCGATGAAACTAGATTTGATGACTTATTGGTTGATCTTTCCCTTTTTGATTTTTCTATAATGCATCTGTTTATGTTCATGTGCGCAGGCAGATTTTGATTTGTGTGCTGATTGCTTCAACAATGGGAAGTTTGGTTCTGGCATGTCATCTTCGGATTTCATTCTCATGGTTCCGGCTGAAGCAGCTGGTGTAAGTGGTGGGACATGGACAGATCAGGAGACCCTTCTCCTCCTGGAAGCATTGGAACTTTATAAAGAAAACTGGAATGAGATTGCAGAGCATGTTGCCACTAAAACCAAAGCTCAATGTATATTGCACTTTGTTCAAATGCCAATTGAGGATACCTTTCTTGATGCTGATGATGATGTAGATGCCAATTCCAAAGAAACTGCAGATCATGCCGCAACCAATAGTGATACTTCTGCCTTTAAAGATGTTCCTGAAACATCAGAGAGTAAGACTGGTGCTGTCGAGGGTCAGACCCAGACTTCTCCTATGGAAACTTTAAAACCAGAAGATGCAAGTAAAATGAAACTATGTGAGGGCAACTTGGAACTGAAAGATGAAAGTAACGTTAAAGTTGATGAGCAAATGTTAAAATCAGAAGATACCAGTGAGGGGAAGGTTGGTCGAGAGACTGATGAAAACATTGCATTGAAGGCTCTTAGGGAAGCATTTGAAGCTGTTGGTTATCTTCCAACACCTGAAAGCCCACATTCCTTTGCTGAAGTTGGAAACCCCGTCATGGCATTGGTAAGAAAGATATATATGTCAGTTATGCAGAAAGTAGAGGTTTTCTTTGAGCTGGTCCAGAGTGAAAACCAAGGACAAATTAGTACTTGCCAAATACCAATTTCTTATGTTTAAGTTTAAGGTTGGGTAAAGGACATTTGGACCTCCAAGCTTTAGGGAAAGGGACATAAAACCCCCTAATGTTTCAAAAAAATATATGCAATCCCTATTTCTTAACAGACTGTTTGTTTTAACAATTAAATGATTAATATTGTTCATTTACATAAAAATGACATGTAAGAATGCATAGTAAATTTTATATATATATATATATATTAAATTCAAAATAACAAAATTTATTAACGAATGAGGCCTGCTAAACATTGGGGGTCCAAGTGTCTTTTTCCCTTTAAGGTTCGCAAAAGTTCTTTCATAAAGAACTGACCATGATTTTGTGCTTTCCAGAAAAAATAAGAACATTTTTAAAGTTTACACTGTCTAAAACAGTAAAACAAAAAGGTTTATACAATTTCACTTAAATTAAGTTTCAGAGTGATTTTCAACATTATAAAACACATAGGGAAGGCCTGTTTGTTGCAGATGGTTGTGAAGGATCTTGTCAAATATTTGAGTAAAATTTTCCATTGTTTTTGGGTAGCCTTGCCTCTGAGCAAGGTGATTCTTTGGAATCGTAGATCATTAATTGGTGGGAACGCATTTCATTAGGTTCACCCTCATCAAGGTTCTCCTAAAAAGTGCTTTTTGCGGCTTCTTATTCTGCTTCTATTGAGGTGTATGTATAGTTTGAACAATTTTCTCTGCCATCTCAAACCATTTGCCTCCTCCCAAAGGCCAAAACATAAATCAATAACAAAATGAATGGTGGATATATATTACCAAATTGGAGTAAAATGCCATCTTAGACCAGCTGTAGTCTTTAAATATAATTTAATATTTTTCCTTCATGTATACAACTATCCTCTTAAGATGTGTACTAATGGAGATTACTAATTAATGTATAAAGGCTCTTGCCACTTTGCCAGGAGTTGAAACATCTTAGTTGCTATTTTTTTTTTAAAAAAATGAGATTTTACAAGTTCCTATCTTCTGCAGGCAGCATTCTTGGCACTGTTGGTGGGACCTGATTTGGCTACTGCTTCAGCTCGTAGTTCTTTGAAATCCATATCTGGCAATTCTCCTGCAATGCAGCTGGCTGCAAAGCACTGCTTTATTTTGGAAGATCCACCAGGTGACAAGAAGGAACCAGCTCGTTCTGAGATGTATGTGGATTTTTTCTCTGTAGCTTTAATAATGTGGCAGTTTTATGTGTCATGTCTGACATCAGCAAGAGTTTTACAGTATTGTTGCTGAAATGGCTGATCGAGATACTCAAGAAGATGAAAATCCGAAAGACAGAAACATCAAGAAAAGCAACTCTACTTCAGTGTTGGATGCAAGAGATTTGTCAAATGATCGTGGAGACGGGATAATTAAAGATTCTGTTCCAGAAGAAAAGAGACAATCAGCTTCCTTGAACAAAAAATCTGCAGAGAAATCACATGATGCTAAAGGACCAGACAGCCAAGATACACCTGAGAAAGGTGAACCTGGTGATTTGAATGAACCAAGCAATCCAAAATCTCCAAAGGACAATCAATCAAGTATTGTGCAGGAATCAAATGATTTACCATCCAAGGTTCCACAAAGTTTTCAGAAGGAGTCGGGGGAGGGGAGTTCTGGAGAGCCTACTCCACTTATTGATCAGGTTCATTCTCTTCCTTCTGGAAAGAAAGAACCTGATCAACCAGTTACATCAAATTCCGTTGCAGTATCTCAACCTTCCAAGGCAACTAATGATGTGGATAATGAACCTGAGAAACAGATTACACCAAGTTCCAAAGTAGAGCCCTCCCAACACAAGGACGCGTCCAAGGATGTAGAAATGGTGTCTGCTTCACTGCCTCCAGAAATGAATGAACCTCACCGGAAAGAGTCAATAACTGGAACTGTAACTGAAACAGCTGCAGGTTTCTTTC
>SKCR01030040.1:0-69243 GCA_019454045.1 Zanthoxylum bungeanum
ATTTTTGTAAAGGGTTTAGAGTTTAATGGGCTGGGTTTTTGTTTTGGGCCTCACTTGGTATTGTGTTCGAAGTGAAAGACGATTTTACCCCTGGCCCAAATTTGGCACGTACAATAATTAAGATCAAATACACGATAATCAAACCGAATTAGTGATGTTCAAAGTACATTTTATGCACTTATCACTGCACTTTGTAAAGAATAATTTATGCATAGCATTCTTGGTATATAATTGACATTTTTAAGTTATAAGAAATTCAATGGCTAGAATGAACGAACATACACACATAGTTGAAAATTGAACATACCTGCAAATCTCTTAAGTAGACCCGGTCACAGTTCCGGTTCGAAACCGAAATTGAACAAGTTGGAACCGGATGAATCCGGTTCCAACCTGTTCCGAAATCGGGATCAGATTTGTTTAGTCGGTTAGGATTCGCCCCTAGCCAAATCGAACGGAACCGGACGGTTCCAATGGTTCGAACCGAAACCATTGGAACAGTTAGGTTCCAATGGTTCTACGGTTCCAACCGGAACCGTTGAAGCCCAACGGCTAGTAGCAGTTGCTCCCTACCCTTAAAACAAAAAAAAAATTAATTTTTTAAGAATAATTACTAAATTATCCTTAATAACATTAATACAACGGCTAGTTTTAGGGACATTTTAGGTATCACAAAAATCATTAAAAAATATATAAATAGAGGTTGTTCTTCATTTTTTCCACACACCAATTCTCATTCTCTCAATTTCTACAATTCTCTCATTCTCAATTCTCTCATCTTCAATTTCTCATTCTCATTTCTCAATTATCTCATTATTCAATATTACAAAAAAAAATGGCAAACTCATCTGAGAACACTATGTCCAATGTGCCAACCCAAGAGAGCGGCCAAAATATCGGTACACAGAGAAGAGAAGTTAAGGCTCGATCCTCCGATATTTTCAAAATTTATTTTCATTTAGTGGAGACTGAAAATGAAGGTACAAGAATAATATGCAACTATTGTGGTGTATCTTACAAATTTACTAACAGTTATGACAATATGAATAAGCACTTGGATAGACATCATGCCGCTGAAATTGGACTTGATACAACGCAAACTCAAATGGGCAGGTATGCATCATCTAGTAAAGGTACACATTCTTTAGATTTACTTAAATATTATGATGCTACAAATAGAAAAGAATTTGCTAAATTTACTTGTATGACACATATTTCTTTAAATTTTGGTGGAAAAAATTTAAATTCAAGTTCTTTAATTTTATTTTTAATTTAATGTAATATAAATTCAATTCAAATTCATAATTTTAAATGAATTTTTTAATATCATTTTTATTTTTTTTTAAAAATCATTATTAAAATTTAAAAAATAAAAAAATCGGAATTCGATTTCGGTTCGAAACCAAACCAAACCGTTAACGGGCTCTACTTTCAAGAAATTATAAGATTCAATTGAGTAGCAAAGCCCCCAGGGTATTACCATTCGAAAAACTTAAATGGTATGTCTTATAAGGCCGATAATCAATTAAAAAAAAACAATGCCGAACACAAACACCAAAACAAAAATGCAACAAATCGAACAACAAACCCAAATCATCCTTTAACCCAAAACTCAGAAACCAAAAAAAGAAAAAAGAAAAAAGAAAAGCAAAAGAGCTTACTGGTAAGAAGAGGACTAGATCTACCGGTAAAGATTGTGGCTAATGTTTTTTTTTTTACCCAAATCTCTCTACTTCGCAGACTCTTGAAGCTGCAACTGGCCGGTAAAAGAAATCTTGAAGCTGTCGCTGCGGACAAGCATTTAAAAATAATCTAATATTAATTGCATTGTATTTTGCTAGCGTTAATTACGCATTTGGTAAAGTGCGTTAACGCCAGATACTGCTGCTCCAAACGGGGGCTAAATACTAGTTAATCAATAATTTTTTCCTCTTATTGTTGGTTAATTTCAAATTTATTTTATATATATCAAAATATTAGTGGACGAATATATCACGTCATCTGTACTTCCGTTCCCGACAAGTCTTTCTTGAAGACTTATTGGCCACAAATAAGAATTATTTACTTAAAGAGGAGTGCTCAACACCCCCAACCATTTATAAAATTGCCCCTCTTCTCAAAATTCATTATATATAAATATTTTGTTAAATTAATTAATTAATTTTTATTTTTATTTTTATTTTTTTATTAATTAAATATATTTAAATAATTAAAATAAAAATATTTAATTAATAAAATAAAATAAGTATGTATGTTATTTATGAATTAATATATATATATATATAGATTTTGGATAAGGGGTAATTGTTTTTGGGGTAAGGGATATTTAAGTAATTTTCGGGGGAAGCAAATTTCTTAAATCAACTTGATGGAAACAGTAAGTGGCAATATTGTAAGACAAGTAAAGAAAACAAGACTTGGTTTTAACTGTTATTGTATTCATATTATGACAACAACTCTCTCTCTGGGCTATATATAATATGTGATCAACATTTTAGAAGTCAAGTAACAAACATGACACCAACCAAAATGATTTCTCCTTTTCTGTTTCAGCTTCTTTTCCTCTCATTACTTCCATTGCAAATTTCATCTTCACCCAGAACTCAAGCAGAAGCTCTCATCAGATGGAAGACCAGCTTCGAATCTGCGCCGTCTTCTCTTGCTTCATGGTCACGCAACAACCTCAACAATCTCTGCAACTGGACTTCCATTGTTTGCTATTCCTCGGGAACAGTTTCCGAGATAAACCTCTCCAGTGAAGACATCAATGCAACTCTCACAGCTTTCAACTTCACTGAATTTGCGACTCTCGCAAGATTCAACCTCAGCAGCAACCAATTCACAGGGCTAATACCATCGGCCATTGGTAGCCTCTCCAACCTGTCTTTCCTGGACTTGGCCAGCAACCTTTTTGAAGGCAGCATACCTTCCGAGATAGGAGAGTTATCGGAGCTTCAGTATCTTCGTGTTTACGATAACAATCTCAATGGTGCCATCCCTTATCAACTTAGCAATCTTCAGAAGGTACGATACTTAGACCTTGGTGGAAACTTCTTAGAATCTCCTGACTGGTCTAAATTTTCAAGCATGCCTTCCTTGACACACCTTGGCCTTTATTACAATGAACTTAGCTTGGAATTTCCTTCTTTCGTATTAAATTGCCAGAACTTGACTTATCTTGATTTGTCACTCAATAACTTTGATGGCTTAATACCAGAACTGGTTTTTACCAATCTGGGCAAGCTTGAATACCTAAACCTCTCCAGTAATCAATTCCAAGGACAATTGTCATCGAATGTTTCCAAGCTCTCCAATCTCATTGACCTTCGTATAGCAAACAACAAGTTTAGTGGTCCAATTCCTGGGGTTATAGGATTGATTTCTAATCTTCAATTGGTTGAATTGTTCAACAATTCGTTTACAGGGCAGATTCCATCTTCATTAGGCCAACTCAAAAACCTTCAATCTCTTGATCTTCGAATAAATGCCCTCAATTCTACCATACCTCCTGAACTTGGCCTTTGTGCAAACCTTTCATATTTGGCCTTAGCTGTGAATCAACTCAGTGGGGAGTTGCCTTTTTCCCTGTCAAATCTATTCAAATTAACTGAATTGGGTTTGTCTGATAATTTTCTCTCCGGAAAGATCTCAGCTAGTCTCTTCAGTAACTGGTCTCAATTGGATTCATTGCAAATTCAAAACAATTCCTTCAATGGGAACATTCCACCAGAAATTGGCCAATTGACAAATCTCCGGTACCTCTACTTGTATAAAAACAACTTCTCTGGTCCTATTCCCTCAGAGATAGGAAACTTGAGTAGTCTTAGCAGTTTAGACCTTTCTGGAAACCAGCTTTCGGGTCCAATTCCACCAACAATATGGAATCTGACAAATCTTGAGGGCTTACAGCTTTTCTTCAATAATCTGAGTGGCACTATTCCACCAGAAATTGAAAACATGGCTTCATTGGTCACTCTTGATCTCAATACAAACCAATTGCATGGAGAGTTGCCAGAGAACATTTCTCGCCTAGTTAAATTAAAACAATTCTCTTTGTTCACCAATAACTTCTCTGGCACCGTTCCTGGAGATTTTGGAAAGTACAGTCCTTCCTTGATATATGTTAGCTTTTCCAACAACAGCTTCTCTGGAGAACTGCCACCTGAACTGTGCAGTGGTTTTGCTCTTGAACAATTGACGGTGAATGGCAACAACTTTACAGGGTCATTGCCAGCTTGCTTGAGAAATTGTTCAAATCTGAACAGAGTTCGGCTGGATGGGAACCAATTCACTGGCAATATAACAAAGGCATTTGGAGTTCATCCAAGTCTTGATTTCATCACACTGAGCGGCAATCAGTTCATTGGTGAAATTTCGCCTGAGTGGGGCGAATGCAAAAATCTCAGTAATCTGCAGCTAGACAGAAATAGAATTTCTGGAGGTATCCCTGCTGAGCTTGGGAATTTGACCCGCTTGGGTGTTCTAAGCCTAGATTCCAATGAACTCACAGGGACAATTCCTACCGAACTGGGAAAATTAGTCAGGTTGTTCAGGATGAATTTGAGCGACAACCACTTGACAGGAGGGATCCCAGAGAGTATAGGCAAATTAACTAATCTCCAATATCTGGATTTGTCAAATAACAACTTGACAGGAGATATACCTCAAGTGCTTGGGACATTTGATAAATTATTGAGCTTGAACTTGAGCCACAATGATTTATCAGGTGAAATACCATCGGGGCTAGGCAATTTGTTTGTACTGCAATACATGTTGGATCTCAGTAGCAATTCACTCTCTGGAACAATCCCTCAAGATCTTGGAAAGCTTGTAACATTGGAGAATCTCAATTTGTCGCATAACAAGCTCTCAGGGAGAATTCCAGCATCATTGTCAAGAATGGTTAGTCTACATTCCATTGACTTCTCTAATAATGATTTAACAGGTCCAATTCCAAGTGGCAGCATATTCCAGAATCAATCTGCAAAAGCTTTTGTTGGGAACTCGGGTTTGTGTGGAGACGCAGCAGGGTTAGATCCTTGCAGTCCTTTACAAACCTCTGGAAAATCCTCAAATAATAAAAAGAAGGTTCTCATCGGTGTCATTGTTCCTGTATGTGGCCTATTACTTCTTGCAACCATGATTGCTGTAGTTTTAATATATCGCAGCAAAACCGAACTCAATGATGAGGAGACGAAAAGTAGTAAACAGAGCAATGGTTCTGAATCATTGATATGGGAGAAAGAAGGAAAATTCACTTTTGGGGAAATAGTGAAGGCCACAGAAGACTTCAGTGAGAAGTACTGTATTGGTAAAGGAGGATTTGGAAGCGTTTACAAGGCGGTATTACCAAAGAGTCAAGTTGTGGCAGTTAAAAAGCTTCATATGTCAGACTCCAGTGATATTCCCTTGACGAATCGCCAAAGTTTTGCGAATGAAATACGTGTGCTGACAGATGTTAGGCACAGAAATATTATCAAGCTATACGGGTTTTGTTCCAAGGGAGGGTGTATGTATTTGGTTTATGAATATGTTGAGAGAGGTAGTCTGGCAAATGTTCTGTATGGGTTGGGAGAGAATGTAGAACTGGACTGGGCTTCAAGGGTGAAAATTGTGCAAGGAGTGGCTCATGCTGTTGCTTATTTGCACCATGACTGCACTCCACCTATTGTGCACAGGGACATTTCTTTGAATAACATCTTGCTCGAGGCAGAGTTTGTGCCTCGGCTCTCCGATTTTGGCACAGCAAGACTGTTGAATCCAGATTCCTCCAACTGGACAACAGTTGCTGGATCCTATGGCTACATGGCTCCAGGTAAGCTAACATTTTTTTGCCTGCGTTTTTGTTTTTGTCTCTTCAGTCACTTCATAAAAAAAATAAAAAAATAAATCCTTGGAACAATCAATCTCTTACGTAGTAATTTTTATTCATGCAATGTGTTTCCTAAATATTTTATCCAGAGAGATTGTGTTTCCGGATTGTCTGACGATGTTGATCCCCGTTGATGAAACATTTTGTTAATGTGATTGGATTGCTAAACTTGTTTTAATGTGCAGAGCTAGCACTGACAATGCGGGTCACAGATAAATGTGATGTTTATAGTTTTGGAGTGGTGGCACTGGAAGTTATGATGGGAAAACATCCGGGTGAACTCCTGACTTCCATATCGGAATCAACATCGTCAGACAATCCGGAACTGTTTCTGAAGGATGTGCTAGACCAGCGGCTTCCACCTCCGACAGGCCAATTAGCAGAAGCAGTGGTATTCATGATAAACGTAGCCTTAGCATGCACACGTACCACTCCAGACACACGACCTACCATGCGCTTTGTGGCACAAGAATTATCAGCAAAAACTCAGGCATACCTCCCTGAGCCACTTGACATGATAACCATTAGCAAGCTTACAAGCCTTCAAAAATAGAACATAATGTGATTTTAGATAAGCAAGGTTTTGTAAAATTTCAAGGTTCAATAATTGCCTGTACAATAAGATTATTGAGTTGTAATGCCCTAGATGTGTAAAATCCTTGGCTTTTCTACATCAGTTATTCATCACCATTCATGTACATAACCTGATCTTTTCTTGGTCTAAATTTCAACTACAAATTTTCAAAAGTATTCAGCATGTGTTACATAACCCTTTTTACCCTTTTAATACATAAAGAGCATTCCAGTTGGTCTTCCAAGTCAATCTCATTACTCAAAGTTCCTAGTGGGGACTAAGAATTTGCCTATAGTAGTTATGACCTTTTCTTTCTTTCTTTTTTTAATTTCTTTGGCTGGTCAGAAGTTGACTTTGATTCATTGTGTGTACTTGGCTCATGGAAAAATTTTGTTTAGCCAGTTTCTCACTATGTTTCCTAGCCATTCACCATTTCCAGGCTGCTGCTAGTGGGGCTGAGGGACAGCTTATGCTGACTTGACCAAATACATAAAAAATTGAGGTATTATATATATCAAAATGAGTGTTCACGTTGACTCTTCTCTTTTTCTTTTCCCACAAGGATGCATTTATAGAGTCTGGATTTCTTTATTATATATGCATTTATGTAATACTGTTAGAAAAACACTCTGGTTATTACATCTTACCTACCACAAGACAGCTAGAGATGAAGCTTTATGTGAGTTAAGGTGAACTATAACCGGCCAAAAATTCTAAATTTTTTTTATTTATTTCCATGAAAAAAAGAACTAATTAATAAGAAATTAACTCAAACGAACAACCCATTAAGTTGTGTCATATACTTACAATTCAATCTTGTCATACTTCAAAAAAAAAAAAAAAAAAAAAAAAAAAAAAAAATTGGTTAATAAAAATATCAATTAGGACATATTCATATGCTACTAAGGGCATGTTTAAAAAAAACGACGGCTGTTTTTCGTTATAAGGATTATATGAAAAATTAACCCATCGAACAAATCTCATTCAACAGTGAATTTGTTTAGTTAGTTGAGAACCAAAGCAAACTTAGTAAGCAGACAGTTAAATCACAGAGTTTACGTGGTTCTGCGGAGAGTGGTTTATACCTACGTCCATGAGAGAAATGAGGTATTTTATTATTACTCAGGGTCAAGACCGACCCAAGCTACAATGAGAGAATTAACTCACAAAACAAAGTGATAATACACTTCGGGTCTTAAACATGCCCGATACAATTCTCTTAAGGTATTAGGCGACTGACATGCTTTCTCTCTCTATCACTAGTTCTTAAGCTCTTAACTTTTTACAAGTTGTGAGATGCATAATTTGTTAACCATTGAATATGAGACTTCAACCCCTTTATATAATCTTTCAAATTCACTATTCTAATGCCGCTAACATCATCACATGTCACATTGTCATCATTGTCGTTACAACTCTCCTCAACTACCCTTAGATTGGCCAATCAGATTAACCCATTTCACTATCACTACACTGGCCTCTGGCGGCTCTGCTCTGCCGTCTCTCTGCCACTGCACCGGCCTATGGCGGCTGGCAGGGGCTACTTCCAATAAGAACCGTTGCTTTCACATAGTCATCATTATCAATCTAGAAGCTTATCTTCCCACTTAGGGCATACGTTGTATGACTCTAGTATAGATTGACCAGTGATCCCATCTTCGTTCCTCAGAGATTGACATATCGAGGTAGACGAAAATATCAAAGCTTCATTCACCTCTTTCAACCAGGTCGGGTTGACACATAAGGACTTCATCGGGTCGGTTTCAACAAACTCTCATAAAACCCCAAATCAACACCCTTCATGTGGTCGATTCGGTATCCCAACTTACTTCATCATCAACATATTTCACCCTTGGGAGAACTCATCTGGATCGTGTGGTTGGGTCTCTCCGAGCCATTGGGCCTTTATCATCAATTTTTGACTAAGTACAATACTCATTCCACCCCTCTTTGGTATTTGAAATTTTCTTGGGGTGAAAAACCGCCATAAACATATGTCCCATATTTCTTTATATCAATGAGATAATGAGTTGATATCAGGAACTTTATAAAAGATGGTGGTGTAGACCGAACCAGTATCCTCAGGTTGTTGGCCTTTTTGAAGAACGCTATATCACTTCAACTTTTCCCAAGCTCATTTTCATCAGGACAAGTTGTTCTATATAATGCCAAAGATGTCTTTTTTATGATGATTATCTTTCTTTCACTGTCATTTAAAAAGGCATTCATAGGGTTTCTGAAACATCCCTAGGAATATGCGATAGCATAATAGTCTTTCTTAAATGCCCATCACATCCACCATATCCTTTTTTTATTTTGTCTCCCTAATGTGCCAAGTGTCACATATCTATGACTTGCACGCCAAAACTTGGGTGGCTGAGATGAACCGAGCTCGTGGCTCTCATTTGAGCCCTTAATTTGAATTCAATGGCTGCGATCGGGGAAGCACGTGTCATTAATCCATTTCTCCCATTCCAAATCAACTACCAAGATCTGCCCGAACAGCCTATTTAAAGGCAACGCTCACTCGTCTCCTCATTTTTTCCAAGTTCGTCTTCCTCAAAATGCTTTCAACAATAACTCAAACACTCTCTGCAACTTCAAAACCTCTCAACTGTTGGACAATTATGACCCATAACATCACTATTTGTAAAGAACATTGTATTTTTGTACAAATTAACTATGTGACAAAAGGAAATTGTTATTTTATCATTATTGTAATTAGATTACTTGGATATATATTAATGATAAAAGTCCATATGGTTAAATCAGATTAATAAGATATGAGACAATATTAATCCACGAACGGTTTAATCATTAAATATCCATAGTCGAAGTATTATCAAAACTGGACATTGATAATACGGAATAGACTAGTATTACACTTGTGCGCGTTATTGAAGCTTAACGTCATAGTTCTCATATATTTAGGCATTGGATACTTATGCAAGTGTAATAAGAGGTTCTGTTAGCCGTTGGACCGGGAACAATTCACTCTGGATAGTCCGATAACCGTATTATTGCCAACATATCCAGGAATCTCTTGGATCGCTTCCCAAAGATTCACCAATGATATTTGACTCAATAGAATTAATATGAGATTAATTTTGAGAGAGAAAATTAATCTGGGATTAATTACGGTAAGAATTAACCTGGGATTAAATTCGTATAGAAGAGAGAACACGATTAATTTAGAACTAATCAGTAAAATAAATTTAATAGTTAAATTAGATTTTTCTATTTAATTTATTTATTTGGGGCTAAAATAATATATCAGATATATTAATTGAAATCAGATTTCAATACGAAATTAAAATTGGATTTTAATTCGGACGAACGAATTAATTTAGAATTAATTCGAAAGTGACTATCGTAATAATTTTGCGAGGCATAATGATTTAATTAATTGGATTTAATTATGTAGCAACAGAAAATTCGTTTAATCAGAATTAAACGAACCCGGGCCCAAGTCTAGTTGTGTGTTGAAGAAGCCAACACAAATTTTGAATTTAAATATGGTGTGACCACATCACTTACATCAAATGTCTACAATTGATGGAAGTAATTAGCTTTATTTAATGTAAAACATTAAACACACACCAACCAAGTTTTTGGAAAACAACTCACATTCTCTATTCCTCTCTCATTGGCCGATCTTTCCTCTTTTTGGTGAGAAATTTTTGCATCAAAAATTTCACAAAGCTAGCACTTGGAGGAGTCATTTTAGGTGATAAGGAAACTCACCCAAGGAACAAACAACAAATCAACAAGCTTGGAGCTTCATCCAAAAGGAAAAATTTCGAATTTCTCCAAATCAATGTAAGTGATTCCGCCACTTTTACTTGATTTTTCACACATAAAATCACATTTAGGATCTTGTGGCATGTCTTAGAGACTAAGAATGGTATCTAGAGCCTTGCTAAATTTGATTTTGAAATCTAGGATTCATAAACTCTAATTAGGGATTTTTGCTTGGAGCATGAAAATTCAAAATTGAGTTGTTGGTTGATGTTAGATGATGATAACTTAGAGTTGTGCATTGTTGGATTGTTGAAAAATTGATTGGATCAAATTTCCCCAATTCCTTATGTTGGCCGAAAATAACCCTAGAATAACTCATGGTGATTTTTTAAATTTTGACACTGGATGTGTTAATAGCATGATATATATGTTGAATGTTGATTTAATTGGATTGAAATCAAATTGGATATTTATTTCTTGTTATTGCCGTGATTATGCATGTTGTTGGAGACTTGATTTTGCTTCAATTTCTGTTGGACATGAATTGGAATGATAAGCATGATTAATTAGATTAATTAATATTTTAGAAATGTTAGATTAAATAATTAGTTATGTTAATTACACTTAAATTGGATTAATGTAATATTTGGAAAGTTGAATTAATTTAAATTAGTCCTTAAAATACTAATCGGGCTAATTTGGTTATATTTGGATTAATGGGCTTGGTTGGGCCAAGTTTGGTTGTGGACAATTGGGTTGGATCCAATTGGGCCTAAACTATTTCCATAAAAGTCCAAAATATGACTTTTGTGCCTTTAATAATCTTATTGGGCCTAATGAGCCAAAATTAATTTATGACATAGCGTGATTCCTAAATAGGCCAAGACATTATGGGCTTGATCCATAATGACCAAAAGTCCATGCCTAACGAATTAACTAAAGCTCATTGGACCTAATAGAATTGGCATTGGATGCTAAATGGGCCTTTGAGGCCATTAAGATTGGATTTGGAATCCAAGTCTAAAAAGATATTTTTTTTATTATATAATAAGTGCAATTGTTTAATTTGGAATTAAACTTGAATTAGTATTGAGTACAATTTAAATTGAATTTAATATTGTAGTTCGATATAATTCAAGAATACTTACTTTGAGTATTTATTATTAAACGAGTTGGACTCGCGCAAATCAAATCGTTGTATGAACATTGGATGGTCATTAATTGAAGAATTAATTAATTGGATTAGATTGATTGACAACATGCTATGTGTAATGCTTGGATGTATTTGTTTGAATAATGTATATCAGATGTATATTAGATGGGTGGGGGCAATTTTGGAAATTGTTGTAAATATTGTATTTATTTGAAATTGGACCTGCGTGTCCAGCTTATCACCTCTCATTCTCATTGTATTTCTCTTCTCACCAATTCCCCTCAATGTAAATGAGGTTTTATTATATAATAAGTGTAATTGTTTAATTTGCAATGACTCCTCAGTTTCGTCGTCAGAACAAGGGATTGGATCCTTATGCGATGATGTTGAAATTGAAGGATCTTCATATATCTAATCTTATATCTCAGAAGTATGATTTGCAGAAGAAGCTCTTTCGCTCTCGTATGTCAGAGGGTACATCTGTCGAACACTACGTGTCACAGATGATTGCTGACATCGAACAGCTGGGTCAGCTGGGCATTACCTTCGAGGCCGAGACTTCCATAGATTTGATCTTACAGTTTCTACCCGACTGCTGGGGCGGGTTCATCATGAACTATAATATGATGAACCAAGAGAAAACTCTTGGAGAGTTAATGGCTTGCTAAAAGAGGCAGAGTCAGAGCTTCAGAAAGGCAAGAAGCGCGATGCGCATCTTACTTCGACATCCAAGAAGCCCAAGGCTTGGCCAAAAGCTTCTGGGGGTGTGAAGAAGAAGAAAAAGAAGGGCAAGGCTCAATCGTCACAGTCTTCTAGGAAAAAAAAGACAAATCCCAAGACGTCTGCGTATACTGTGGCAAACGGGGTCACTGGAAGCGTGACTGCCGTAAGTTCCAGACATACTTGAAGGTTGCGAAGGCGGGCAAGGCTCCGGCTTCATGTATGTTTGTTATTGAAATAAACATGTCCACTAATAGTTTTAAAAATTAGATTTTTGATACTGGATGTGGTACTCACATATGTACTAATGTGCATGATCTGCAGAATATGAGGAGGCTGGCTTCAGGGGAGATCGACCTACGAGTCAGAAATGGGACGAAAGTCACTGTTTTGGCCGTTGGCACCTAGGTTTTGAATCTGCCCTTAAGGCATGTACTTACATTAGGCGACTGTTATTTTGTACCTAGTTTGACTAGGAATATTATCTCTGTATCTAGTTTAACCCGATGCATGTATACCTTTGTATTCAGGAACACTGGGTGTTTTGTTTATAAAGATGATATTGAGATATGTACAACAGATGTGAATAATGGTCTTTATATTTTGAATATAAACGAATCTCAAACATATAACATGACAAACAAAAGGCTCAAATTGAGTAAAACAGATGAAACTTATTTGTGGCATTGTCATCTAGGACACATTAACAAAACTCGTATATCCATACTTTTGAAGAATATATACTTGGAAGAATTTGATCCTAATTCATATGATGTCTGCGAATCTTGTTTGTTAGGCAAAATGCCTAAAACATATTTTAGTGGTAAATGTGTACGTGCCACCGAGCTGTTAGCCCTCGTTCATAGTAACGTATGCGGGTTCATGTCTAGCTAGGCTAGAGGTGGATATGAATACTTTGTAACCTTTACGGATGAAGCATCGCGTTATGGTTATGTGTATCTTATGAAACACAAGTCGGAAACTTTTGAGAAATTCAAAGAGTTTCGACACGAAGTAGAAAAATAGTCTGGCAAAAATATTAAAACATTACGGTCGGACCATGGTGGAGAATACTTAAGCAATGAGTTTCAAGATTACTTGAAAGAATATTGTATTCTTTCACAATGGACTCCTCCCGGAACACCTCAATTGAACGGTGTGTCCGAACGGATAAACTGAACTTTGTTGGACATGGTAAGGTCAATGATGAGTCGCACACAGCTACCAATTTCCTTCTGGGGATACGCATTAAACAGTGCAATACTTATTTTGAATAAGGTTCCGTCAAAGTCTGTTGAACAGACTCCATATGAAATATGGACAGGAAAAAACCGGGTTTCTCATTCCTGAAGATTTGGGGATGCTGGGCATATGTTAAACGCTTGGATAGTACCAAACTAGAACCCAAATCGGATAAATGCCTATTTGTAGGTTATCCTAAGGAAACGAAAAGATATTATTTCTACAACCCACAAGAGAACAAAATATTTATTGCTCTTCATGCAGTTTTCCTCGAAAAGCAATTCATGAATGTAGTGGTAAGTGGGAGGAAAATAGAACTCGATGAAAATCGGAGTGATACTGTTCCTGGCACTGACCCCCTCACAGAACACGAACAGTCCATCAGAGATGAGATTGTTCCACAATCTTATAATACACAAGAACCACGTAAGTCGGAGAGAGTCAGAAAAACAACTTGAGAGGTATGGGTTTTTGATCTCACCTCATGTAGACATTAATCTTATTGAGGAAGATGAACCGGCTACATATGAGAAAGCGATACAAGGTATCGACTCCGCTTTATAACAAGAAGCCATGAAGTCCGAAATGGATTCCATGTATACCAACCAAGTTTGGACACTGGTTGATGTACCAGAAGGCATTAAGCTTATTGGTAGTAAATGGATCTTCAAAAGGAAGAAAGACATGGAAGGCAACATACAAACGTACAAAGCTAGGCTTGTAGCTAAAGGTTATCGTCAACGACATGCTGCCGATTACGACGAAACCTTTTCACATGTTGCCATGATTAAATCCTTTCGAATAAATCTTGCTATTGCTGCATATTTTGATTATGAAATATGGCAGATGGATGTCAAAATTTCTTTCCTTAATGGAAACCTTTTGAAGGATGTTTATATGCAGCAACCTAATGGTTTTTTCGTGCCAAAACATGCAAATAAAGTTTGCAAGTTAAACCGATCCATCTATGGATTAAAGCAAGCATCACGTTCTTGGAACCAACGCTTTGATGAGATCATAAAAGAATATTATTTCATTCAAAAGAAGATGATTCTTGTGTATATATGAAGGTTAGTGGGAGCGCACTGACATTCATTGTCCTATACGTTGATGATGTATTGCTTCTTGGTAATGACATTCTCATGCTACAATCGGTGAAAGCTTGGCTTTCATTAAAATTCTCCATGAAAGACCTGGAGAGGTAGCCTTTATTCTAGGAATAAGGATCTACCGGATAGATCTAGAAGTTGCTAGCACTCTCCTAGAGCTCGTACATTGATGAAGTGTTGAAGAGATTCAACATGGATCAGTCCAAAAGGGGGCTGCTTCCGGTGTCACATGGCGTCTCTCTATCGAAGGATATATGTCCTAAAACTCAAGATGATAGAGATGCAATGATTCGGATCCCGTATGCTTCAACAGTCGGATCAAACATGTACGCCATGATATGTACGCAACCTGATGTCTCATATGCTTTGAGCATGTGCAGTCGCTATCAGGCCGATCCAGGTGATGGTCAATGGATTGCTGTAAAGAACATCCTTAAGTATCTTAGACGAACTAAAGATGCTTTCTTAGTCTATGGGGAATGAGAACTTGAGGTGACTGGGTTCGCGGATGCAAGTTTCCAAACCGACAAAGACGATTGTAAGTCGCAATCAAGGTACATATTTTTTTTGAACAACGGAGCAGTGAGCTGGAAATCTTCCAAGCAAGAAATTTTTGCCGATTCAAAAACAGAAGCGGATTATATTGCTGCAGCTGAGGTAGCAAAAGAAGCAGTTTGGATTTGTAAATTTCTAATTGGATCAGAAGTAGTTTCGTTAGCATATGAGCTCGTACCTTTATATTGTGACAATAATGGGGCTATCGCACAGGCTAAGGAACCACGATCTCATCAACGATCCAAGCATGTACTTCGACGATTTCATATTATTCGTGAGATCATACATCGTGGTGATGTGAAGATCGAAAATATCGCATCAGATGATAACATTACAGATCCGCTGACGAAGGCTATATCTCAGCAAAAGTTTGAGCGACATGTACATAGTTCATGTGTTAGATACTTAAGTGATTTGCAATATACCTGTCGGACGAGGTAGTCGAAATTGGAACTTAGTCTTAATGAATTCAGGTAACTTGGTTAACATAGACATATGATTAATTAGGTTATTTGGGTGTTTGCATCTGACCATCGATAGAGACTTGTGCATAATTTTATGTTCCAGGTTAATAAACCGATATATTGCACAAAAATAAGATAACCACTTCATCTTTAAAAGATATTGGAAAAATTCACAACCTTAGATAGTTTTATAATATTGATTTTACCTTTAATTCACTTTCACACTGTTTTATTTAATTATCTTAAGTTTAAAATCACCATCCAATCAACAATCAAATCTATTATATACTCGTAAATATTTAACGTCATAAATTAATAGCCTAGGTATTAAGTCATCGTGGGATCGATACATTTTATACTACTTGAGCGATACGTGCGCTTGTGTTTCATGTGTGATTTCACCGATTAATGGAAAAGACGTGTTTAATATTATTGTGAAAATACTCGTGATTGGAATGCATGAAGGGATGTAAGACCTGTGGGAAAAACGTGCACCATCGCGGAACGCTAGTCACTGGTGTCATTATCAAACCCTTGGACTGGAACGTTAACACCAATGACTTGCATATTTGAGGAATGATCGCAATATAAAGACATGTGTGGCGATTGGCACCTCGGGTATCCATAGCATGCTCGATGAATGAGTCAGCGTGGCATTTGGTACCTCAAGGTAATCATAGCACATATGGATGACTAGTGGCTTCAGTATTATGGTACCTTTGGGTTTGCATAGCACGGGGAAAGCCCACGAGCCTCCGTGGCATTTACCGCCCAATCTTGGAGGTATATAGCATGGGGAAGGCCTACGGGCCTCCGTGACATTTGTAGCCTTGGGATATGCCTAGCACGGGGAGGGAGAATGCCCCCGTGGCATTGGCTATCCCATTTCAGATCCATAGGAGCATAGCACGGGGAAGGCTTGAGGGTCTATGTGGCGTTTACAAACTCGGGGCTTGCCTAGCATGAAGGGAGTCTCATAGCGTTGGCCACCCTTCGATCCGTAGCTCGGTTCACCGAGACATTACATTGTAAGGTTCAAAATTATTATTTTGGGTAGCATGGGGCAGGATGCCGTCTCAAGTTCCTATGTTGTTTCTTATGGGTCCGTGCGGGGTATGTGTTATGTCACCCCGTGGTATTTGTCTTGTTTCTATTTTCGTTTTGATGGATGACTTGAAGTGAGATGCCATTTCCAGTCTCCATAGTGATTTTCGGAGGTTGAAAATATTTCATCTCGGTTAAGTCTTGGAAATAAGTTTGATGGCCCGAGACTGGGTTACGTCCCGCCGAGGTCTTATTGTTGTCTGTTGGCGCAATGAGGAATTATTCCCTTACGGCCAAGTGACTTAGATGGCTTGGGGTCGAAATCTTTCCCCCAATGCCTCTCTTTGTTAGATTGGCTCGAGGTCGGGTTACATCTCATCGATACCTTATTATGTTTGTTGGCATTGGGTTGGAGTTTTTACTTCATGGCTAAATGTTGATGGCACAAGTAGGGTACATTCCCTTGTGGTCAGTTTTCCTGATGGCTCGGGGCTGGGTTATGTCCCGCCGATGTCCTATTGTCATGTGTTGGCGCAATGAGGGATCATTCCCTTTGTGGCCAAGTGACTTAGATGGCTTGAGGATGGTTTTCTCCCAAGGCTCCTCTTTTTCAGATTGACTCGGGGCTGGGTTACGTCCCGTCGAGGTCCTGTTGTTGTGTATTGGCGCAAGGTGGGATCATTCATTTGCGGCCAAGTGACTTAGATGGCTTGGGATCGGTCTTTTTCCCAAGGCATCTCTTTGTTAGATCGACTCAGGACTGAGTTATGTCCCGTCGAGGTCCCATTTCTGTGCAATGGATCGGTTGGAGCTTTCCCTCATAGTTTTTTTTTTTTATTTTGCAGGTCTTTGCAAGTCATTCTCTTCCGAGATTCCAGCATGTCAAGAGCTTACATCAGCCCGAGATGACACAAGATAAGATTTTTCAAGCGAAGAAACCAATGGATAGACTGACCAGAGTTAGTTTAGGTAAACATTTTCAGCCAGAGAGAGACTGGTAGAAGAGATGGCCATGTTATAAATTAGAAGCATATGTGCTAGATCAGGGTTATGAACCCGACATGGATTTTCACAAGAACACTGAAGCTTCAGATTGTACCCGTTATGAGGTGGGGTAGACTTGAGATTCCAGGCTTAATCCAGATTGAGCATCAATATGAGAGGGAAGTTTTTCTTCAAAAACATTCCAAGTGCTGGAAAGGTACCCCGAGACATCAGGTTGAAGCAATATGAGGTGCCCATGAGAGCATAAGATCGGTCTTCAGCTTCTTGCACCGCCATCTTTTTTATAGTTCCCGGCACCAACTCGCAGACTCGTTGATACCGAGAACTAGGGGACAGATGTTGATGATGATTTTCTGACCCAAGAAAAACAGAAGTATGAAGAAGGGTATATAAGAGATTTCCACTTCCCGAACAAGGGGCCCAGGCCCAAGGGGCATAAGCATCCGGCCCGATAAGAAGATCAAAGTTAGTTAGCACTTGATGACCGACCCAAAGTGGAAATATGTTCAGAGAAAGATGTCCAGTTGATGCCCGACCCGACCTTGTGATTCAACAGGGCAGAGCATTAGGTGTTTCAATTTGCCGACCAGATGAGGCAGGTCGGGATGATGGCGTTATGTTCAAGTCTAGATGACGTAAGCTCTATGATAAGTGCATGAAAGTGTACTTTGAACATCGCTAACTCGGCTTAATTATCTTGTATTTAATCTTAATTATAATTTATTTTGTTCTTTGTTATTAGGAGCAATGGAATATGAAGTTTGGATCAATTACGCCTGTTTCGGGACCTTACAGATGCATCGGGAGCACACGGGAAGAACGAAAATGAAGAAAGCAAAAACCAGCAGAGCAAGCCATGCGTCACGACACGCCAATCATCAATGTCACGACGCACCCCAGATCCTGCGTTCCATATAAAAACAAGCAAGATTGGCGCCCCAACGCCCAAACACCAGCGTCGCAGCGCCCCGAACGCCTAAAAACCCTGATTTTGACATATTTTGATGCGCATAAGGACTCCAGAACTTTTCTATATAAACAACTTCGTCCAAACCCTAAGAAGAGAAGAAAAATAGGAGAAAAAAATGAGAAAAAAAGGGGAAAAGGAGAAAAACAGAGAGAAACACAAAAAAAAAAGCCATAAACATAAAATCAAAAGAGGATAATGAAGAACTTCAAAGAAACCTTGACGTCTCTCCAATCTATCAAAGATGTATCTCTTTCTTCCATGGAGAGCTAATCTCCTAAGAAAAGCTAAGGATTAACTCTTGTATTTGAATTTCTATGTTTATTTTGTTGATTCTTAAAATACCTTTTAATGTTTAATACAATTGATGGTTGTTGTTCTCTATTATCTTTCGCTTTATAATACAGAAACGTGTTTTGTCAACTCCCATATAGATCCAGTCATGCTTCTTCTATGTGTGATTTATGAAACCAGTTGTGACTGTTAAAGTTGTTTTATGTGTTGGTCTTCTGCTGCAGTATTGCATGAGGGTATATTGTCGAAGTTAGATAACTCGTAATGATAATATTGGGTTCCTAGAACATGCCAAGGTCTTCTAAGTAGAAATGTGTGTGAATAATTCAAGAAGTTGTGGAAAAACTTACATTGATCGGTTTGTGGATGTATGAAAGTTCAAAAGTTTTGTGTATGTTAAAGAGCTCCAAGCCTCTCATTTGTGTTCCAAACTCAAGGATTTGTTTCCCTAACACCTTGGATGACTCATTTGTTGTGCTAGCAAGAAGAAATTTTGAAGCAAAATTTCTAAGATGGAGAGAGGTGCAATCGGCAATTGAGAGAGTGAGGGAGAGAGAGTTGGTTTTTGATTTTGTGTTATGTAAATTGATTTTCCAAAAGTCAATTACCATTTACCAAAAATAATATTTGGTATATGTCATTCACAAATCAAGCTTGTGTGTTTTACAAGCTTTCAACAAACCACCAACTTCTATTAACCAAAAGTTAATAAAGCTGACTAGTGATGTGATTTGGTGGTCCCCACTTTAAATTCAAAATTCAAGTGGGCCCGCTAAACACATTTCGGGCTCGGGTTCATTCAATTCTGAATTAACGAATTTTTCGTTGCAACATAATTAAATCTAATCTAATTAAATAATTATGTCTAGCAAAATTATTATTAAAGTCGCTTACGAATTAATTCTAAATTAATTTGTTCGCCAGAATTAAAATCCAATTTTAATTCCGCTTTGAAATCTAATTTCAATTAATATATCGATTATATTATTTAATCGATTAATTTCAAATTAATCGTTCTCTCTCTCTTAATCAAATTTTATCCCAGATAAATTCTTGTCGTAATTAATCCTAGATTAATTTTCTCCCTCTTATAATTAATCCCAGATTAATTCTGTCCGAGTCAAACGTCATCGGTGAATCTTTGGGAAGCGACCCATGAGATCCCTGGATATGTTGGCAGTAAATCCGGTCGTCGGACTATCCGAACACGTGCGTGCCCGGTACCACGTTCTTACTGATTTACAAGACATGGTTGGCTTCTAGCAAAGCAATGTGCCTACCCAATTCTCCAGAAATATTCTTTTAAGGAATACATAATCTATATCAAGCGTAGTATACCAAGTATTGCGTATTGCGATCCAGTATCGGAAGTCACATGCTAGGCATGAGGCTGGAATAGTGTCTGCCTCGTGCCTCGTATGAAGTATATATCGGATCACTAGCAACTAGTCTCTTTAATCGGATAATCATGACCTTGTCATATTATCCCGATAGTTGCAACATATTAGAGTACCAGTTCTGTATCCATGCGTGATCATCATCTCCATATGACTGAAGTGATATTTCCATCTTGACATCACACCCAATACACTACGATTCTCAATAAGCCCAGAAGAGGCGTACATAGAACCTGTTAAAACCCCGGACGACCAAAACCAAAGCGTATTGATTGTCGCAAGTATTAGCGATGCAAGTCTCAGGTTAAGACCAAATACACCTACCCTGATTCAGATTCCCATAGACACATAGTCATACTACCAATGAGATTCTGAGGGGTCTATCTAGAGCAAAGCTGTTTCCGTACCATCGGTAAACAAAACCTCATATCGCACTTGCATAAGTATCCAATACTTAAATATATGAGAACTATGTCGTTAAGCTTCCATAACGCGCACAAGTACAATACTAGCCTATTCCGCATTATCGATGTCTAGTCTCAATAATACTACGACTAGGGATATTTAATGATTAAACCTTTAGTGGATTGATATTGTCTCATATCTTATTAATCTGTAACTAATCATAATGACTTTTATTATTTATATATTCAAGTAATCTAATTACAAAATGATAAAATGGGAATTTCCTTTGTCACATAGTTAATTTGTACAAAAACCACAATGTCTTTTACAAATAGTGATGCTATGGGTCATAATTGTCCAACACTCTCCCACTTGGCCTATAGCCAATCACTCAAGTATCTAACACCTGAACTATGTAGTTGTCGCTCAAACTTTTACTGAGGAATAGCCTTCGTCAGCGGATCTGCAATGTTGTCATATGATGCGACCTTCTCGATCTTCACATCGCCACGATGTATGATCTCATGAATCAGATGGTAACGTCGAAGTACATGCTTAGATCGTTGATGAGACTGCGGTTCCATAGCCTGTGCTATAGCCCCGTTATTGTCACAATACAAAGGAACATGCTCAGCTACTAACGAAACTACTCCTAATCCAATTAGGAATTTACGGATCAAAACTGCCTCTTTTGCTGCCTCAGCTGCAGCGATATATTCCGCTTCTGTTGTTGAATCGACAACAGTCTCTTGCTTGGAATATTTCCAGCTCACTACTCTGTTGTTCAAACAAAATATGTACCTGGATTGCGACTTACAGTCATCTTTATCGTTTTGGAACCTTACATCGGTAAACTCAGTTACCTCAAGTTCTCATTCTCCATAGATTAAGAAAGCATTCTTAGTTCGTCTAAGATACTTAAGGATGTTCTTAACTGCAACCCAGTGATCATCACCAGGATCGGCCTGATAGCGACTACACATGCTCAAAGCATACGAGACATCAGGTTGCGTACATTGTTAGTGTCCTAGACATGCCACAAGATCTCTAAGCGTGATTCGTGTGTGAATAAAATCAAAAATAAGTTGCGGAGGACTTACATTGATCGGTTGAGTTCAAAACCTTGCATGGATGTTGAAGCTTCCAAGCTCATGAGTGGGTATCCCTATCACCTTCATTTGACTCCCTTATGTGCTAGCAAGAACAAAATGGTATAATTTTGCTTTCCATGAGAAGCAACAATTCAACCTGGAGAGAGGAAGCAATCGACACTTGAGAGTTAAGGCCATTCAGCCAAAATATATAGAAGTCAGTATCCTTTTGTTGCTTTCGGCCAATAGCTCTAATTTTGCCAAATTGATTTTACTCTTTGCCTTGTTTCAAAAACAGAGGCCATTCAGCCTTCTCAAAATGGAGAGTTTCAATGGCCACACTTTGCGCCAAAATGAAAGAGAAGATTAATGGCCTTTTGGCCAAACCGAGAGAGATAAAAGAATTTCCAAAATTTATTTTTAATATATATTTTGTTAGTGGGTGAAATGGGTAAGTAAAATCCAATTTATTACCCAACAACTTCCATCAACAAATGACTAGTTGATATAAGTGAGTGGGTCACACCACATTGAATTCAAAATTCAAATTACTTGCACAACACACTTTGAGATCAGATTCGTTTAATCCGATTAAACGAATTTTCTGTCATGACGCAATTAAATCTAATTTAATTAAATAAATATGCCTCACAAAATTATTATTAAAGTTGCTTACTAATTAATTCCAAATTAATTTGTTCGCCCGAATTAAAATCCAATTTTAATTCCGCTTTGAAATCCGATTTCAATTAATATATCTAATATATTATTTTAGCCCAATTAAATAGTAAAATCTAATCTAACTATTAAATTTATTTTACCGATTAATTCCAAATTAATCGCGTTCTCTCCTCTCGACGAATTTAATCCCAGATAAATAAATAAATTAAATAGTAAAATATAATTTAACTATTAAATTTACTTTGCCGATTAATTCCAAATTAATCACGTTCTCTCTTCTAGTCGAATTAATCCCAGATTAATTCTTGTAATAATTAATCCCGGATTAATTTTCTCTCTTAATTAATCCCTAATTAATATTGTTCGAGTCAAATATCATCGGTGAATCTTTGGGATGCGACCCGGTACCACGTTCTTACCGATTTACAAGACATGATCTTTTTCAGGCGTAGTATACATAGTATTGCGCATTACGATCCAGTATCGGATGTCACATGCTAGGCCTGAGGCTGGAGTTGTGTCTGCCCCGTACGAAGCATATATCAGATCACTAACAACTAGTCTCTATATAATCGGAAAGTCATGACCTAGTCATACTTCCCCGATGGCTATAGCACTTAGAGTACCAGTTCTATATCCTTGCGTGATCATCATCTCCATATGACTGAAGTGATACTTCCATCTTGACATCACACCCAATACACTACAATTCTCAGTATACCCAGAAGAGGCATACACAGAGCCTGTTAAAGCCCCGGACAACCAAAACCAAAGTATATTGATTGTCACAAGTATTAGCGATGCAAGTCTCAGGTTAAAACCAAATACACCTACCCTGATTCGGATTCCCATAGACACAAAGTCATACTACCAATGAGATTCCGAGAGGTCTATCCAGAGCGAAGCTATTTCCATACCATCGGTAAACAGAACCTTTTATTACACTTGCATGAGTATCCAATACCCAAATATATGAGAACTATGCCGTTACGCTTCCATAACACGCACACATGTAATACTAGCCTATTCCGCATTATCGATGTCCAGTCTCGATAATACTACGACTAGTGATATTTAATAATTAAACCTTAGTGGATTAATACTGTCTCATATCTTATTAATACGGTACTAATCATATGGATTTATGGGATATTCATTGTCAGTGCGCTCCCACTAACCTTCTTATATACACAAGAATCATCTTCGTTTTGAATTAAATCATATACCATTATGATTACATCAAAAAGTTGGTTCCAAGAACGCTATGCTTTCTTCAATCCATAAATGGATCGATTTAACTTGCAAACCTTGTTTGCATATTTTGGCACGATAAAACCGTTAGGCTGTTGTAAACATCCTCCAAAAGGTTTCCATTAAGGAAAGCGATTTTGGCGTCCAGTTGTCATATTTCATAAAAAAATATGCAGTTATAGCAAGCATTATCCGAATGGATTTAATCATGGCAACATGTGAAAAAGTTTCGTCGTAATCATGGCAATAGCTGTGTATATTTGTATGTTTTCATCTATGTATGTCTTCCCTGAAGACTCATTTAGTACCAATAGGCACAATGCCTTCTGGTACATCAACCAGTGTCCAAACTTAGTTGGTATACATGAGTCGATACCTTGTATCACTTCCTCATACGTAGTCGGTTTGTCTTCCGCAATAAGATTGACATCTTCACGAGGTGAGATTAGAAACACATAACTCTCAGGTTATTTTCTGACTCTCTCCGACCTACGCTGTTCTTGTGTATTCGAAGATTATTGGTAGAGTTTCATCCCTGATGAAGTGTTGGTGTTCCGTGAGGACTCGGTGCCTGGAACAGTATTACTCTGATTTTCGTCATGTTTTACTTTCCTCCCACTTACCACAGCATATAGGAGTTCCTCTTAGGAAAACCGCATAGAGAGCAACAATTACATTGTTCTCTTGTGAGTTGAATAAGTTGTAGGAGTTTTATTGCGGATATCCGGTAACGCAGCGGAAATAGTGGAAAATCAAATATTTCGATTTCAAAACTTTTTCTCGGATTAATAAAATAAACTTATTTATTTCATTTTCCAATAATCAAATTATGAAATAAAACACAATAAATCAAATTTATGTGAATTTATCGAATTACCCTTATACTTTGTACTTTGTTCATTTTAGTCCGAAATTGTTCGAAACAATTTTGAATGATTCTAAATCACTACTAATATGAATTTAACATGTCCCAAATGTCAAAACACAAATTGCAACCAAAAACCCAAATATTCTATGCCTTGGCCGAGAGCCTCCATTTGGGGGGGGGGGGGGTGGGGTTTGTGCATTTTGCACTTTCAAGGTTCAAAACACATCAAGGAAAAATACAATCAACCTAATATTTTACATGCATCATATACACATCCAAATACACCATATAAATGAAAAGCCCCAAATTTGGAAGTGGTCTTAAACCCTAATTTTTCAATTTCTTCAAATTGGACAAATTAGACCAAATTGGTTAAATCAATTACTTCAATCATGTTTCTTCCATAAAAATCAAGTCTCAACACAATGAAATAACTATAGAACAATGTTAGGTCATTTAAGAGTGGGTCAATAACTCTAGAATGGCAACAAGGTTCTAAAACCATGAAAAGAATGCTTATTACTACACTAGTTACATTCTTCCAACTTCATACATGCTTAACCCCTTCATCAAACTTTCATCCATAAAAAAAAACAAAGAATAATGAATAGAAAAACTTAAGAACATCACCAAGTGAATCCCACAACAAGAGGAACAAATTACTCTCTAATGGAAGGTTGGAAATACTTATTAAATTCCAAGCTTTTCTTTGATTTTCTATTTCTTTTCTCTCTACCTTCTTTGCTTTGTTTTAATGGAGTTTGATAAAGTGTATTATGTTATATAAACCCTAAAAGAAATAAAACAATATATACTTGCTTAATTTTGGCCTTGGCCGAATTTGGCCTAAGAAAAAACAAGACATATTAATTTCATTTCATTTGAATTTCATTTTGCCAAGTTGATAAAATGATCATTACACTTTAATGATAATTTCAACTAAGTCAACAATGGCAACTAAGTCATTAAAACAAATATCATAACTTAAAAATATCTATACTTTAATTAATTGAATCATTTAATCATTTAACAATTAAATAATTAATTAATTAATTAAATACAAATATATTAAATATATGTATAATATTTACATTAAATATTAGATACATATATTCATTTATGATATTAGTCAAATATCTCAATTTGACAATTAATTAATGTGTATTTGAATTAATCAAGTATTAAATGCAAATACACAAAAATTAAGGAAATGACTATCGAGTCCCTTTACATGTATTTTGCGTTTAACCTTTAAACGACTTTATAAATAATCAATATTATTTATAATTGTTGCCCTAGTGCTCTACGAGTATATTTCATTAGTGAGACTCTCTAGATTCAGGCATATCCGTTACAAAATCCAATTTCGTGTCCATAATTTATCCACCCGTAAATTATGACGATCACGGATAAACTCGTTGAATCATACAGGTCGAGGTCATGGAAAATGTATAATTCCTCCGTCACAGGTATCCGGATAAATCCCAGAGATATAGATGTAAACGTCAAATCTCTATAGGGATTATCCAGTCGACTATTCTATTAGCAATCTCAAAAAGAACATTTAGAACTAACTTCTAAATTGTACCACGGGCCCATGGATTTTATCTGATTGCTAATCATATGGACTACCTATGCTCTGATACAAAGAACTGACGGATCCTATCTTGATACACACAGGACACCCTGAGAATCTATCTACACCCAACGAATAGGCGGAGGTCTGATCTTAATAGATCGGTGACGTGACTGCCATCTAAGTGTAGAAGATGTCTCATATGCCCACAGTGGCATCTCAAGTCTAAGAATCGCAAGTGCTACTTAACCCGATAAGATTCTTATTGACGTTGGTGTACCATCCATTAAGAATCTTCAGTGAGTCGTTCAGTGTTTATCTGCTATAAACACCTACACGTCTATACTAGTCTCCAAGACTTATGGTTCATTGAGAAACCATTGGAATCATGTATTCCAGTATACGACATGTACCGGTCTCAACGAGTTTATTATACTGACCAAGTAGTGTAAACCTTGACCAGGAACAGTCTGAGAATGACAACGTCATGATACAACTCAATTTCAGTTGCGACACTTTTGCAACTGTACCATGACTAGTCATTCTAAGGTCATTACGTCTTTACCATATTAAAATATACATTATATTATAGAAACTGCATATATTATTCAAAATAATAATGTTTTACAGAAATATTCATAAAGAAATACAACCGGGAATTGGCGCTCTGAGCACCAACCCCAACTTGCTCTAGTGCCAATAACGATTGTATCTAATACCCATCGAATCCACCTGTTTATCAAACAACTTCGGAGGTATGGCCTTCATCAGCGGGGCTGCTACATTATCTTCACTCAGTACCTTGCACATGGCAATATCCCCTCGCGACACAATCTCTTGAATGATGTGGTACTTGTGTTCCACATGTTTTGACTTCTGATGCGCCCTCGGTTCCTTTCCTTACGCAATGGCTCCAATATTATCACAGTATAACAGAATCACATTCTCGATACTTGGGACAACTCCCAATTCTGTGACAAAGTTCTTTATCCACACAGCCTCTTTTGCAGCTCCAGAATCTGCAATATATTCCGCCTCAGTGGTGGAATCTGTTGTCGATCCCTGTTTGGAACTCTTCCAACAAACTGCACCTCCTTTAAGGGTAAATACGAATCCAGATGTAGACTTTCTATCATCGGGATCCGATTGGAAATCGGAATCCGTATACCTGTTAACTTGCAGTTCGTTTCCTCCATAAATTATTAACTTATCCTTAGTACCTTTAAGATACTTGAGGATATGTTTAATGGCCATTCAATGGTCATTACCTGGATTGGACTGATATCTACTAGTTATGCTAACAACGAAACTGATATCAGGCCTTGTACATAACATAACATACATTATGCTACCCAAACAAGAAGCATAAGGTTGGTTAGACATTCTAACCTTCTCATCTTCTGTTTGTGGACTCATCTTCTTAGAAAGATGAATCTCATGTCTGAACGGTATGTTTGCTGTCTTACAGTTACCAAAATTATACCGTTCCAAGATCTTATCTATGTACGTTGATTGGGATAACCCAATCAACCTCCTTTGTCTATCTCTATAGAGTTTTATCCCTAAAATATAGGAAGCTTCTCCCAGGTCCTTCATGGAGAAATTCTTAAAGAGGTACGCTTTGACGCTTTGTAACATACCTAAATCATTCCCAATGATTAGGATGTCATCAACATATAGGACTAAAAATACGACCATGCTCCCACTGGCCTTCTGATACACACAGGATTCTTCAGAATTCTTTAGAAAACCAGACGATCTAATAATCTCGTCGAATCTAAGATTCCAGCTTCGTGAAGCTTGTTTAAGTCCATAAATGGACTTCTTAAGCTTACATACCATCCCTGAGTTTTCGCTGGACGCAAAACCTTCCGGCTGTTTCATATAGATTTCTTTATCAAGAAATCCATTCAGAAAAGCCATTTTGACATCCATTTGCAAAATCTCGTAGTCATGATATGCAGCTATAGAAAGAAAAATCCGAATAGACTTAAGCATTGTTACTGGTGAAAAAGTTTCATCGTAGTCGACGCTAGGTCGTTACGTGTAACCTTTTGCAACCAGTCGGGCCTTGTAAGTTTCAACTTACCGTCAAGCCCCCGTTTCCTCTTGTAAACCCATCTACAACTGACCGGCGTAAACACACGTATAACGCAAGCGCACGTATCGTTCAAGTAGTATAAAAATATCGATCCCACGAGGACTTAATTCCTACTATTGTTATTAATTGTTGAATATATTTATTTACAAATATCTAATTGAATGGAGAAGAGAATGATTGTTTGATTGATTGAATGTGGTTTTGCACAATAAATAAATAAATAAAAAGACAAAAGAAAAATAAGGAAAATAACAAAAGACACAAAGATCTAGGGTTGTGAATCATTGTAATATCATTTAAAAGATGAAGTGATTATGTTTTTGTTTGTGTAATAAATCGGTTTACTAACCTGGAACACTAAATTATGTAAAAGCCTCTTCCGATGGTCAATTACAAATACCCAGTTTAACCCAATTGAACCATATGTCTATGTCAACCAAATTACATGGATTCATTAAGATTAAGTTCCAATTATGGCTACCCCCGCCCGACAGGTATATTCATATCCTGTAAGGAAATCTATTAAAGGGTTATCTATCCTCAATGAAGATCGTGGGCTATTAAGTTTAAGGCTGAAACCTAAAATCCCTATGTCTAGTTCATTTTAGATTTACCATATCAATTTTATTGGTGATCAGACAATAAGAAGCATTAAGCTTAAGATTTAATAAGTAAACCTTTAAATTACCCAAACTATAAAATAATCCCTTATAAACCGGTGATATTAAAAGTCATCACAACCTCAGAAAACTAACACATAACTAGGACTAGTAAAAACATAAAAGTAAAAGACATAAAGTAAAAGCTGAGAAGTAAATTACAATAAAATGCTAAGGTAAAATGAATTACTTCTACTACTACTAATTTAGATATCTCCCATAAAATAATATATAAACTTGTGATAATATTACCAACCGACCAATCTGGCGGTATCATGATTAAGTCAAATTAAGTCCAACCAGCCATAAAGGCGGAACCAAAATTAAATTACCAACCGACCAATATAGCGGTATCCTTAATTAGTCAGGTTTAAACCAGATTAAAATAAAATTACCAACCGGCCAATATAACGGTATCCTTTTTAAGTCAGTATTTTAAATAGTGAATATATTATTTTTAAGGGAGATTAATCTAAATAGCAATAGTAAAAGAATTACCTTTCACCCTAGCTGGGGAAGTTACCTATTCATGGTGAATAGTAAAAACTGTAAATAGTAAAAAGTAAAAAGTAAAATTAAATTACTATTATTACAAAACGTAATTAAAATTATTTACAAAACTAAAAATTTAAAAAAAAACTAAAAAAAACTAAAAGAAGAGAGAGAAACTCTCTCTTAGAGAGAATTGAAGAGAGAGAGAGGTGTGTTGAAATCTGAAATTCGAAGCTGAATTTATAGGCGCAGATGGGCATCTGGTGTCGCGACGCCAAGGGCTCCAGTGTCGCGACGCTGGAACAGTAAGACGTGGCACAAGGACAGCTTGACACGTAGTGATTCGGATAAGAGGATAGGGTCGACACATGTCATGGCGGCTGGAACTCAATTATTATACTGACGTCATTGATGACGTGGCACTGTTCATGACGTCATTGGTGATGTGGCACTGTTCATGACGTTATTGGTGACGTCATGATGATGTGGCGTGCGCACGTTAGTGGATCTTCTGTGGTGGTGACGCGTGTCAAGGCACACGTTAGCAAAGTCAAACTTCTCAAATTCTGACCCGTTGACCCGGTGCACGTTAGTAGACTCCGGCGCAGGTTAGGCGTCGCGCCACTGAATGTCCGGGCGTTGCGACGCGAAAAAGACCAAAATATCCCTGCTGACGCATTTTTGTCCGGTTTTGCCCCAAATTGCCTCCAGAGCTATCCAAACTTTATTTATCTGCAAAATAACAACAAAACATATCAAAACGTTCATAAATCTCGAGAAACAATACAAAACATTAGGTCAAAAGAGTGAGAAAAAGTGATATAAATACAACTCATCACACCCCCAAACCTAACATTTTGCTAGTCCTCGAGCAAAACAGAAAATAAAATAACATAAAGAAATAAAATTAACTAAGCCACTTTCGTAGGGATCACTGTTGCATTTAGCATATGCAACAAGCCTTTAAACCCCTAGGTGTCCCTAGTGGACGAGTTGTAGTCTCGTGAGGGTTTACAGCAATGATACCCACAAACATTTACAAAAGTAAAAAGGTAATAAAACTAATGCACACAAAAGCAAAAAGACAAGCGAAAATAGAATAAAGATGTTAGTGACTAATCAGGTGAAACTTCTACTCCAAGTTACTAGTTGTTTTGCTTCATTCTAAATTATTGAATAAGTAAATTCTCCGATTATTTTTACCATTCTTCATATACACAGCTAACAAAATATTAAACAACTCATTTTTGCCCACAACAGTCATAAGTGCAGTTGATAAGAGAGTAATATTTTTGTCCTAAAGTTCTATCAGATTTCACATCTTTTTTGAACAATGGAAAAATTTTTCTGATTTTTCTGATTTTTTCTTTGATTTTTGGTTTTTCTATTTTTTATTTATATACAATATCTTCCATCTATGTAACGAGTGTTGGGTCGGTGACTCCCAAACCAGTTGGCTTTAGGGTACCAGGTGTTAAGACACCCCTACGGACTTAATTACCCAGACTTCAGATATAAATATATTTTTACAGCATCTTCGATCCATGTAGCGAGCTTTGGGCCAGTGACTCCCAAACCAGTTAGTTTTAGGGCACTAGGTGTTAAAACACCCTTACAAACTTAATAACTCGGATCTCGGATTTTTTTTTTACTCCATCACTTTTTGAGATGCTCCCTCCAATTAAACTAGAGAACTGAATATTACAAACTTTTCAATTTTAGCTCATGTCCGTATGTTTCCATGTATGTTGATAATACCTGCCAACTGAGCATATGTAGATCCATTTTAGTCAGTATTATGGAGAATTCACAAATTAAATAATTTAAAATGAAATAAACAAAAATTAACTTGTTCCGAAATAGGTTTGAGATACGTCTCAGGAGTAGAAATTCCTTACTCGGCCACCTCTCACCAATTTCACCTTTTTAGTCAAAAATAAAAACACAAAAACGCAAAATATTTTTGTAATTTTTGAAAATTTTTCAATTTTTTTGTATTTTTCGAAAAATTTTGGACTAAAAATAAAAATAACACACAAACTAAAAACAAGGTACTGATCAACTAATTTCCTCCCCCAAACTTAAATGAGACATTGTCCCCAATGTCTTAAACAGTAGAAGAAGAGTTTAGAAGGTCGTAACTGGTTAGCTGAAATTATACAGGAAAAATTACCGATTAAGATTTATGTCCAAATTACGATTCTTACCACGATTGCTATTTGACCATGTTTCATTAAAAATTTTGGCAGAATCACCTCTAAAAACTCAAAATTTCCCCAAAATTCACCCTAAAAAATTATCACCAATCAAATCCCAACTTTAGTATTTTTCAGAAAAACCCGGCAGAGTCTCCCCTGAATTTCTGATTATCCAACACAACCTAAATCTATCAAATGCCACAAACACCCCAATTCAACTCTTCGCCCCCACAATCTACGAATCAAATTATTCCACAATCCAACATTTCGCAATTCAAAATTCCCAAATCAAACACACCACAATTCAATTCTAATTACCAAATCAATTTACCATTTACTAAATCAAATTTTTATCAAATCATTACCGTAATTTCAGTTTTGATTTTGGCAGTGGTGGTACTCTCGGTTTGGACTTGGGTTTGATTTGTTGCTTCTCGGTTTTGGTTATGGGTTGGGTCTCGGCAGTGGGTTGGCAGTGGTGGAGAGACACAGCAGTGGCTTGGTGGATTCGGTGAGTGGTGACTGTGATGATTCTTGGTGATTGCGGTTGGTGGGTCGTAGTTGTCTTAGCAGTGGCGGGTTCGCGGCTAGTAGTGTCTCGGCTGGTGGATCTCTCGGTGACGATGGTAATCGATTTCGGCGATGGCTCTCGGCTATGGTGGAGGTTGGTGGCTCGGTGAAGGTGGAAATTCCGGTTGTGGTTTGGTGTGGCTGGATCTAAGTGAGGGTTGTTGGGGCAGGTTTGCTTCTCGGTTTTGGTTTGTGGTTGAAGTGGCTGTGATAGATCTTGGTGGGTTCGGCGAAGCTTGGTTCTCGGTGATGAGGCTCACGGTGTGGATCTTGGTTGGAGGTGGTGGTGGTTCTCGGCTCTTGGGGTTTCGGTGATGGTGGAGATTTGAGAGAAAATGGTGAGTCTCAGTGGTTTCGGCTTGTGGCGAAGGTGATGGTCAACAATGGAGGTTCACGATGGGGATTCGGCTAGGGTCGTTGGTGGCTCGTACAGGTGCGGCGAATGGTGGTTTTTGAAGAAGAATAAGAAGTAGAAGTAGAAATGAGATCTGCAGCGCCTCTTCTTATGTCTCTGATTTCGAGTCAGAGTCGCGACGCTGAAAATTGCCTAGCGTCGCGACACTCGGTTCTTTAGGGTTAGGGTTTTGACTCGGGATTTTTTTTTTTTGGCAAAACCATGTCTTGTGACGGACAAATCCATAGCGACGCGTCTTAAGAGATGTCTCCTTACTTGGCCGTCTCCTGGATCATCTTTGTATCTTCGTGATTTTGTCAAATTTTTATTTTGAAAATCCCGCTTGCACTGGCTTGCTTTGTCCTAAAAAATTTCATTTTTATTTTTCCTGCAAAACTAACACACAAAATTAAAAAGTTCACACAAACTATGAAAAATAAATTATAATAAATTGCATGGGTTGCCTCCCTACTAGCGCTAAATTTTTCATCTTCAGCCAGACGTGACTGAAATTCATCTGTTAAGGAGGCTTCGGCGTTGTTTTGGACGTCCGATTAAAGACAATCCCGTGAGCGTTGCTTTTGAACGGTCTCTTCCAACGGTAAAGTGGCAAAAATAATTTTATTTCATTCAGTGCTCATGCCACCTTTTTAATCTTTGTTGTTCCAGTGATTCCTGCAAAGAAAGAAAGAAAATTAGGAGGTCTCGTATGGTGCTTGACTTGGAATGGAAGTTCCATTCTGTCAAGCTTCTGGGCGATATCTTTGATTTGTACTCCCCAAAACAGCGATGTTTCTCCTGAATGCTCCAGATCTTCAATTTGTTCTGACAGTTGCTTCTCCATTTGCTCTGTTTCTTGCTCCACCTGAGGATGAAAAGATGTGTCTGACATTAGGTCTTCATCCTTTAATCTGAGTGAAATGATTGGCTCAAGTAGATCTTCTTCAAACATCATAGTAAAGCATGCTCCAAGATCTTCATTTTGAGGATTCAGAATTCTATCCTCAATTTTTGATGCAGTTGGTACAAATAGATCAGCTTCATCCTCATCAGAATCTGAATAATAAAAATCAAATCGAGACTTTGCCGGTTCGGCTCCTGATCTGATACCTCTGGTTGTTGATACTGCTCAGCCTCCTCCTATATTGAAGTGTCATTGTGAAATGATTGGTATCCGAAGGCTTCATCAGTGTCATCTGAAACTGGTTCTTGAGGTATGTAGTTCTGGTTTTCTGTTAATTGTCTGATCTGATCTGTCATTCTCTGTATGGATTCTGTGTTACTCTGAATTTGTGCATCTAATTGAGCTTCTCGTTCCTCGAACCAATCTTTGAGCATGTGAATCAATGATTCTTCCTCTGATGGTTCTGGTTGTTGGTAAAGATCAAAGGTAGATGGTGGATAAGATGGAAAGTGTGGTGGTTCTTCGTACCATGAATGATTTTGATAGCTCTGCCACCATGGATGGTAGTTGTATTCGCAATAATAGCTTGGGTGGATACCATTACATATGTCACATCTCTCCATTGAGTTCTGTTGAGCAAATGTAGTATTGCTTGGTTCTGGCATCCAGTGATAATCGTTGGGCTGGACAACAGGCCTCAGAAAACTGGACTGTTGTTCCCAAATGTGGGGTGTATCTACTTGTAAAGCTCGTGATCTTTCAATCTCCCAGTAGTATTCCATTTTTCAACCACCTGAAAATAAAGAAATAAAAATTACAGATAAAAATAAAGAAAATTAGATACAAGTAAATTAGATAGCTTCAAAATTAATAACTCAAGAAATATAAGTCCCCGGCAACGGCGCCAAAAACTTGACCGGCGTAAACACACACGTATAACTCAAGCGCACATATCGTTCAAGTAGTATAAAAATATCGATCCCACGAGGACTTAATTCATACTATTGTTATTAATTGTTGAATCTATTTATTTACAAATATCTAATTGAATGGAGAAGAGAATGATTGTTTGATTGATTGAATGTGGTTTTGCACAATAAATAAATAAAAAGACAAAAGAAAATACTAAGGAAAATAACAAAAGACACAAAGATCTAGGGTTGTGAATCATTCTAATATCATTTAAAAGATGAAGTGATTATTTTATATTTGTGTAATAAATCGGTTTACTAACCTGGAACACTAAATTATGTAAAAGCCTCTTCCGATGGTCAATTACAAATACCCAGTTTAACCCAATTGAACCATATGTCTATGTCAACCAAATTACATGGATTCATTAAGATTAAGTTCCAATTATGGCTACCCCCGCCCGACAGGTATATTCCTATCCTGTAAGGAAATCTATTAAAGGGTTATCTATCCTCAATGAAGATCGTGGGCTATTAAGTCTAAGGCTGAAACCTAAAATCCCTATGTCTAGTTCATTTTAGATTTACCATATCAATCTTATTGGTGATCAGACAACAAGAAGCATTAAACTTAAAATTTAATAAGTAAACCTTAAAATTACCCAAACTATAAAATAATCCCTTATAAACCGGTGATATTAAAAGACATCACAACCTCAGAAAACTAATACATAACTAGGACTAGTAAAAACATAAAAGTAAAAGACATAAAGTAAAAGCTGAGAAGTAAATTACAATAAATGCTAAGGTAAAAGGAATTACTTCTACTACTACTAATTTAGATATCTCCCATAAAATAATATATAAACTTGTGATAATATTACCAACCGACCAATCTGGCGGTATCCTGATTAAGTCAAATTAAGTCCAACCAGCCATAAAGGCGAACCAAATTAAATTACCAACCGACCAATATAGCGGTTGTAGGACAACAGAACCTGGGCGACGCCGTTCCTAGGCTCGCGGCACTAGTTGGGAAGTACTAAATAACATGGAGTCGCCACCGGTGTGAACCGGGACAAAGATTTAAGGCCGCACTCACCCCTCGCAAGGGAAGACCTCAAACTGTTGGGTTCGGAATGGTCCCTTACTCATGTCACTTGTAATCAAAGGATTTATGTAATATTTTAATCAAGTCTAAGTAACACTTATTTCTGATAATATCATGCTTCTAGATTCACATGCATACATCAACAAATTCATCACAACATGCAACATCACATGGCAATCTCATGAACATATTTCAATCACAGGATATGGAAAACTAGGAACATCATAATCATGCTTGAGTACTATCTCATGAACCTATTAACCAAATAACATGCTAACAGCCTAATCATGCTTGAATACAATCCCAAGAACACATAGACTGGATAAATGCAAGAATACAAATAATACGGTTGGCTATATAACACAAGAAAGATCAACCAAGAGGCAATTATGCATGAATATGATAAGACAGACTCAGTTCAGTGGGTGCGCGTTCGTGTAGCGTTCGTAAACGCGTTCGAACGGTAAACAGAAGGTTCGCGTTCGTATAGCGTCCGAGAACGCGTTCGAACGGAACCAGACCCGATACATTATGAACTAAGAAGGTGCGTGTGCGTTCGTGTAGCGTTCGTAAACGCGTTCGAACGGTAACAGAAGGTTCGCGTTCGTATGGCGTTTGATAACGCGTTCGAACAGAAATGAAACAGAATGCTCTCGTTCGTGTGGCGTTTGTGAACGCGTTCGAACGGAAATGAAACAGAATGCTTACGTTCGTATAGCGTTTGTTAACGCGTTCGAACGGAAATGAAACAGAATGCTCACGTTCGTATGGCGTTCGTGAACGCGTTCGAACAGAAATAAGACCTGATGCATGACAAGGCAAAATACATGCGCGTTCGAGTTGCGTTCGTAAACGCGTTCGAACGGGAACAGATCTGATGCATGAAATGGGACGCAATACATAAACGACAAAATAAAGGGGCGCGGCGAAGTACTGCCGTAAAGGTGGCCTTTTGGGGCTCTTGATCTCTCAAAGAGATGACCTTTAGACCAACGTACTAAGCCCATGCGCTTGACTGAATCATGCATACATAGAATGAAAAGCAACAATACTAAACATAGTGTGCCCGATTGAACGTATCTTGTATCCAACCGAACACACATCAACCAGCGCGGCAAAGTCTCGTGGTAAAGGGCTTTAGCCCCTCCCCATAGGGGATCTCACATTGCACTTACTAAGCCCATGCACTCGGTTGAATCATACATACGAAAATAAAGACAATCATATCAAACTAAGTATGTCCGATTGAACGTATTTCGCATTCAACCGAACACACATCAATCGGTGCGGCAGAGTATCGTGGTGAAGGATTTTAACCCTCCAATTAGGGAACCTTTCATCGCACTTACTAAGCCCATGCACTCGATCGTATCATACGGGAATAAACAACATGCAGAATTTAAATGACAAGAATTAAGTAAACCAAAGTAACACAAAACAAGAGAAGGTGCCGTTTACTGAAGTGGTACGTGGATTTGTGTCCCAAGTACAGACCGCACTACCGTCCATTCGGATTCGGCTACGGAATTTACGTCTGGGTTTCCATCCTATATACCACAAGAGACAACACTCTTCCATTCATCCAATACCCACAACACGCATTCATAAACGACTCTCATGTGAATACAATTCAATAATAAAAGAAACAAATATAAACTAATGAAAAAGTGCCCTCAGGTCTAACCTTTTAAGTCGTCTCTCGGACTGGCGTTTCACGAAGATCGGAAGGGGTAAAGCTCCGTAACTCTTCCGGTTCACTGGTTCACTGCTCTCGTTCGTTGTCTTACTATTTTGGGTCGTCGTCCTCCGTCTTTTGCTGCTGTTTTGACTCCGATTCGCTGCCGCTGCTACTGTTTTGCTGCTGTATTTTAGTTACTGTTTTTGGGATGTTTTGGCTACTGTTTTGGGTGTTATTTTCAGTGGTGTTATGGTGTGGTTCGGGGGCAGTTTTATGTGTGTGTTTAGGGCTGTTGGGATGTGTTTTTCGGTGAGGTGAAGGGGTGTTCGGGATGTGTTTTGGTCAAGGCGATGGGGGTTCTTTGGTTTGTGATCTTTTTGTTATTGAGAGTGAGGGAGAGTTGTGTCTATGAGCTTGGGTGTTTCTTATGTGAATGAGCTAGCTTTTTGAAGGTTGGTGAAGGGTTCTTTTTATAGGCAAAGGGTTAGGCTTGACAAGGAAAGGGATTTGTGTATTTTAAAAAAGGATATGATTTGGTGTTGGACAAGGAAAGCAATGGATTTGATTGGCTTGGATTAGGGAGGTTGAATATTTAGTTTATGTTGATTAGGCATACAATATTTTAAGTTTGGGAATAATATATTGGTTGATTGATTTTAACTTGGTATGATTATATTTGATTGGTTTAGATTAGGCATTTAGTTTGTTGATTGATTTTAATTAGGCATGCAATTTCTTTAATTTGTGTAAGTATTTTATTTAATTTGGTATGTGATTTTTAGATTTGTTTTATTTCACCATGTGTTAAATAGTGTTTTAAGTGGGCTTGGGCGTGTGGGCCAAGGTTTGGGCGAATTGGGCTTAATGTGAGGCTAGCAGCAAAACCAGAATTACCGACACCGTTCGAACGCATCATCGAACGCAGCACGAACGCCCGCAATCTGTTTGACGTTCGAACGTATACACGAACGTAGCACCAACGAAAATAGTGAACCTTGTTTATTCTGAATTCCCCTTCCGATGTCCGTTTTCCGTGACCTCCGTGACTTAAAAGGTAGTGTCTCCAAAATGAGACTCATCATAGGGACTTATGCGTAAAATACAGTGCCTACAGTCGCCCCCACTTTGATGGGACTTGTGTAATGTGCAACAGTGACAATCCTATCAAAGTTATGCAATGCATTTTCACTTACCTGGCTCGCCAGCTGCCACTTGACTTACCATGTGTTGAGTTGAGTACTGCAGCGGACCTCGATCCTGGGACGCGTCCCAATAATTGTAACTGACAACGGGGGCACCTCGACCCAACACCGCTGACTATAGGGACCTCGCCCTCGAACTGATGATGTGTCTCCATACCTGGAGATGACATGATATGGGCCTCGCCCTTAAGCTGATATGGGCCTCGCCCCTTGGGACTCATTCCGAAAACTGAAATTGATTTGGCGTTGCTTGGCTCATTCCTGCCGCTTTCTCCTTTCTTTGAACCTGCGAGCACAAAACAGAAACAAACACAAAGGTATGCAATGCATTTTCACTTACCTGGCTCGGCTGCCGCCTCGGGTTGAGTTGGATGGTGAGGTGCTGCGACCCCTGGTTCATTCCCGAACCGTGCTTCCATTCTTGGAGTGCCACTCTCGGCCTGTTCATTCCTGAACTGTACTTCCATTCCTGGAGTGCCATTCCCGGCTTGTTCATTCTTGAACTCTGCTCTATTCTTGGATTGCCGTTCTCGGCTTGTTCATTCTCGAACTGTGTTGAGATGAGGCTTTATTCCTCCCGAGCTTTATTCCCGAACTGTTGAGATGAGGCTTTATTCCTCCGAGCTTTGTTCCCGAACTGTGTTGAGATGAGGCTTTATTCCTCCTGAGCTTTATTCACGGACTGTTGAGATGAGGCTTTATTCCTCCCGAGCTTTATTCCCGAACTGTTGAGATGAGGCTTTATTCCTCCCGAGCTTTATTCCCGAACTGTACTGACATGAGGCTTTCTTCCCCTTGAGCTTGTTCTCAAACTTATACTGATATGAGGCTTTCTTCCTCTTGAGCTTTGTTCTCAAACTATACTGACATGAGGCTTTTATTCCCCTGGGCTTTGTTCCCTGACTGTGTTAACTGTGGGCTTTGTCCCCGAACTGTACTGAATGTGGGCTTTATTCCCGAGTTTGTAGGCTTTCTTCCTGAACTGTACTGAATGTGGGCTTTATTCCCGTACTGAGCTGAATGTAGGCTTTCTTCCTGGACCGTTACTGTAAGGTGGTCCATTCCCGAACTGTTACTGTAAGTTGTTCATTCCTGAACTGTTATCGTGAGGTGGTTCATTCCTGAACCGTTACTGTAAGGTGGTTCATTCCCGAACCGTGCTTCCATTCTTGGAGTGCCATTCCCGGCTTGTTCATTCTTGAACTGTCCATTCCCGGACCATATCTCCATTCTCGGAGTGCCATCCTCGGCGTGCTCATTCTCGAGCTGTCCATTCCCGGACTATATCTCCATTCTCGGAGTGCTATTCTCGGCAGAACTGATCTGATGTAATGTGGGCCTCGACCCTGGGACTCATTCCCAAACTGTGTTTGATGTGGGCCTTGACCCTGGGACTCATCCCCAAAACTGATGTTGAAGTGGGCCTCGACCCCAACTGCTACTGACATGGGCCTCGCCCCCAGATTGATGCTGATGTGGGCCTCGACCCTCGGATTCATTCCAAAATTCTGCTGATGCGGGCCTCGGCCCTGGGATTCATTCCAAAATTCTGCTGATGTGGGCCTCGGCCCTGGGATTCATTCCCTGGATTCATTCCAAAATTCTGCTGATGTGGGCCTCGACCCTGGGATTCATTCCCTGGATTCATTCCAAAATTCTGCTGATGCGGGCCTCGGCCCTGGGATTCATTCCCTGGATTCATTCCAAAATTCTGCTGATGTGGGCCTCGACCCTGGGATTCATTCCAAAATTCTGCTGATGTGGGCCTCGGCCGCAGAATGATGTGGGCTTCGCCCTAAGGCTGATACTGATACGGGCCTCGCCCCCAGACTGATACAGTACTGTCGATGTTCCTGATTGGTTTGTCTTTTGACGCTTTCTTTTTTTCTTTTGAAACCTGTTATTACAAAACAGAACAAACACAAAAAGGATGCAAATATGTTACGTGTATGCATGCATGCATGATTGGGTTTCCTATCCCGTTGGGCTAGGTCTTCTGCCAGTACTCTTGGTGGCTGCTCGGTCTTTTGACAAGTCTGTCCTCTTCCCTAACCAACATGTATCTATGATGGCTTTCAGAACACAAGGGTTAACATGATGTATGTATGCATGGGGTGCATGAGATGCATATGATACAAGGAATATATCAACTCATTAAAATTCTCACACAAATCGGCCCATCATCATTTCAGAAGCTTTTGGCTAACTGTCATAGGAGTGAACTCGTCCCAGTTTAAATGGCCCAACAAGTTCACATCTCATGGCAAGAAGTCCAACCGTATCCAAATGATAATGTTCCTAAACACAAACATATAACGAAGATAATGCAAACGTAATAATTTCTACAGTATGGCCCATCAACATTTCAGAAGCTTTGGGCCTAATAGTCATAAGGTACGAACTTGCCCCAGTTTAAATGGCCCAGCAAGCCCGCATTTCTGACAATAGTCCAACTGCATCCAAATGAGGATGGTCCACAAGCACATATCCAAGGAAATAATTGTTACTTTAGCCAACCCGGTCTATGGGTGTGTTAGTAAGAGTATAGACAAAGGCTCTGACTGGCGAAGGATGGCCCACAACTAGGTCTCCCCACTCAAGGGTTCGAGCAACCAAGTGGGCGCACCTTTTTTATACACTAAGGTACGTGCCAATGAGCTATGGTGTGTGACGGACTGTCAAATGGATTTCCCGTTGTAGATCCCCCAGTGGGAAGGTGGAGCGAGGCTCACTTAAATACCCAAGCCTCTTAGGCTCTTATCGCTTGGTGTCAGGAATAAACAACGAGTCCTCCAAATTAGTCCATCACAAAGGCTACGGGTAGATGGCCATATATGTGTCCTCACAGCTTTTCCTTCTAGAAAGGTAGTGAGTGAAGGAAAACACCAAACCATTACCTAGCCTCAAAGTGCCCTTGATTAAACCCTCACTTTATCCACTATAGACACGGTCAATTAAAACATAAATCCAAACATCACAAGATAATATTTCGGGGCCAATTCTCATATCCCCAGTGGAGTCGCCAGACTGTAGGACAACAGAACCTGGGCGACGTCGTTCCTAGGCTCGCGGCACTAGTTGGGAAGTACTAAATAACATGGAGTCGCCACCCGGTGTGAACCGGGACAAAGATTTAAGGCCGCACTCACCCCTCGCAAGGGAAGACCTCAAACTGTTGGGTTCGGAATGGTCCCTTACTCATGTCACTTGTAATCAAAGGATTTATGTAATATTTTAATCAAGTCTAAGTAACACTTATTTCTGATAATATCATGCTTCTAGATTCACATGCATACATCAACAAATTCATCACAACATTCAACATCACATGGCAATCTCATGAACATATTTCAATCACAGGATATGGAAAACTAGGAACATCATAATCATGCTTGAGTACTATCTCATGAACCTATTAACCAAATAACATGCTAACAGCCTAATCATGCTTGAATACAATCCCAAGAACACATAAAATGGATAAATGCAGGAATACAAATAATACGGTTGGCTATATAACACAAGAAAGATCAACCAAGAGGCAATTATGCATGAATATGATAAGACAGACTCAGTTCAGTGGGTGCACGTTCGTGTAGCGTTCGTAAACGCGTTCGAACGGTAAACAGAAGGTTCGCGTTCGTATAGCGTCCGAGAACGCGTTCCAACGGAACCAGACCCGATACATTATGAAACTAAGAAGGTGCGTGTGCGTTCGTGTAGCGTTCGTAAACGCGTTCGAACGGTAAACAGAAGGTTCGCGTTCGTATGACGTTTGATAACGCGTTCGAACGGAAATGAAACAGAATGCTCTCGTTCGTGTGGCGTTTGTGAACGCGTTCGAACAGAAATGAAACAGAATGCTTACGTTCGTATAGCGTTTGTTAACGCGTTCGAACGGAAATGAAACAGAATGCTCACGTTCGTATGGCGTTCGTGAACACGTTCGAACAGAAATAAGACCTGATGCATGACAAGGCAAAATACATGCGCGTTCGAGTTGCGTTCGTAAACGCGTTCGAACGGGAACAGATCTGATGCATGAAATGGGACGCAATACATAAACGACAAAATAAAGGGGCGCGGCGAAGTACTGCCGTAAAGGTGGCCTTTTGGGGCTCTTGATCTCTCAAAGAGATGACCTTTAGACCAACGTACTAAGCCCATGCGCTCGAATGAATCATGCATACATAGAATGAAAAGCAACAATACTAAACATAGTGTGCCCGATTGAACGTATCTTGTATCCAACCGAACACACATCAACTAGCGCGGCAAAGTCTCGTGGTAAAGGGCTTTAGCCCCTCCCCATAGGGGATCTCACATTGCACTTACTAAGCCCATGCACTCGGTTGAATCATACATACGAAAATAAAGACAATCATATCAAACTAAGTATGTCCGATTGAACGTATTTCGCATTCAACCGAACACACATGAATCGGTGCGGCAGAGTATCGTGGTGAAGGATTTTAACCCTCCAATTAGGGAACCTTTCATCGCACTTACTAAGCCCATGCACTCGATTGTATCATACGGGAATAAACAACATGCAGAATTTAAATGACAAGAATTAAGTAAACCAAAGTAACACAAAACAGAGAAGGTGCCATTTACTCAAGTGGTACGTGGAGTTGTGTCCCAAGTACAGACCGCACTACCGTCCATTCGGATTCGGCTACGGAATTTACGTCTGGGTTTCCATCCTATATACCACAAGAGACAACACTCTTCCATTCATCCAATACCCACAACACGCATTCATAAACGACTCTCATGTGAATACAATTCAATAATAAAAGAAACAAATATAAACTAATGAAAAAGTGCCCTCAGGTCTAACCTTTTAAGTCGTCTCTCGGACTGGCGTTTCATGAAGATCGGAAGGGGTAAAGCTCCGTAACTCTTCCGGTTCACTGGTTCACTGCTCTCGTTCGTTGTCTTACTGTTTTGGGTCGTCGTCCTCCGTCTTTTGCTGCTGTTTTGACTCCGATTCGCTGCCGCTGCTACTGTTTTGCTGCTGTATTTTAGTTACTGTTTTTGGGATGTTTTGGCTACTGTTTTGGGTGTTATTTTCAGTGGTGTTATGGTGTGGTTCGGGGGCTGTTTTATGTGTGTGTTTAGGGCTGTTTGGGATGTGTTTTTCGGTGAGGTGAAGGGGTTGTTCGGGATGTGTTTTGGTCAAGGCGATGGGGGTTCTTTGGTTTGTGATCTTTTTATTATTGAGAGTGAGGGAGAGTTGTGTCTATGAGCTTGGGTGTTTCTTATGTGAATGAGCTAGCTTTTTGAAGGTTGGTGAAGGGTTCTTTTTATAGGCAAAGGGTTAGGCTTGACAAGGAAAGGGATTTGTGTATTTTAAAAAAGGATATGATTTGGTGTTGGACAAGGAAAGCAATGGATTTGATTGGCTTAGATTAGGGAGGTTGAATATTTAGTTTATGTTGATTAGGCATACAATATTTTAAGTTTGGGAATAATATATTGGTTGATTGATTTTAACTTGGTATGATTATATTTGATTGGTTTAGATTAGGCATTTAGTTTGTTGATTGATTTTAATTAGGCATGCAATTTCTTTAATTTGTGTAAGTATTTTATTTAATTTGGTATGTGATTTTTAGATTTGTTTTAATTTCACCATGTGTTAATATGTGTTTTAAGTGGGCTTGGACGTGTGGGCCAAGGTTTGGGCGAATTGGGCTTAATGTGAGGCTAGCAGCAAAACCAGAATTACCGACACCGTTCGAACGCATCATCGAACGCAGCACGAACGCCCGCAATCTGTTTGACGTTCGAACGTATACACGAACGTAGCACCAACGAAAACAGTGAACCTTGTTTATTCTGAATTCCCCTTCCGATGTCCGTTTTCCGTGACCTCCGTGACTTAAAAGGTAGTGTCTCCAAAATGAGACTCATCATAGGGACTTATGCGTAAAAATGCAGTGCCTACATCGGTATCCTTAATTAGTCAGGTTTAAACCAGATTAAAATAAAATTACCAACCGGCCAATATAACGGTATCCTTTTTAAGTCAGTATTTTAAATAGTGAATATATTAATTTTAAGGGAGATTAATCTAAATAGCAATAGTAAAAGAATTACCTTTCACCCTAGCTGGGGAAGTTACCTATTCATGGTGAATAGTAAAAACTGTAAATAGTAAAAAGTAAAAATTAAATTACTATTATTACAAAACGTAATTAAAATTATTTACAAAACTAAAAATTAAAAAAAAAACTAAAAAGAACTAAAAGAAGAGAGAGAAACTCTCTCTTTAGAGAGAATTGAAGAGAGAGAGAGGTGTGTTGAAATCTGAAATTCGAAGCTGAATTTATAGGCGCAGATGGGCATCTGGTGTCGCGACGCCAAGGGCTCCAGCGTCGCGACGCTGGAACAGTAAGACGTGGCACAAGGACAGCTTGACACGTAGCGATTCGGATAAGAGGATAGGGTCGACACGTGTCATGGCGGCTGGAACTCAATTATTATGCTGACGTCATTGATGACGTGGCACTGTTCATGACGTCATTGGTGACGTCATGATGATGTGGCGTGCGCACGTTAGTGGATCTTCTGTGGTGGTGACGCGTGTCAAGGCGCACATTAGCAAAGTCAAACTTCTCAAATTCTGACCCGTTGACCCGGCGCACGTTAGCTGACTCCGGCGCAGGTTAGTCGTCGCGCCGCTGAATGTCCGGGCGTCGCGACGCGAAAAAGACCAAAATATCCCTGCTGACACATTTTTGTCCGGTTTTGCCCCAAATTGCCTCCAGAGCTATCCAAACTTGATGATTTCGCTTCGGAGAATCGGACCAGCGGGTCTAACCAATCTAGATGTCTTGATCACTCTCTGTGATTACTTCAACGTACTCAACATGATATGGTCTTTTTTTTCTCTTGTCTCTTTCTTTTCTTTCTTTTCATTTTGAACTTTCTTTTTTCTTTTTCTTTCTCTTTTTCTGTTTCTTTTTTTTTTATTTCTTCGACACACCTACCCTTTAAGGTAGCATTTTTCCTCATGGTGGTCCTAATACTCGCCCATGGGTAGCTTCACACGCTTATCGGTTATAAGTGGTCTTATTTTTTTTTCTTTGCATTGCAGAGACTTTTCTTTGTTTCTAACCATATCATTTATTGTAGCATCAGTAAACCAGGGTGGACGCCCAGAAAAACGGTCATTCACCGATCCACCATCTCTTCAACTTGTCACCTCGCTAACCACTCAGGATTTTGCTGCTGAGATCTCGTAATCAAGTGTTCGCGAGTCTAACCAGATCAATCTATTTAGGGTACCGGACGAGAGCACGTCTCGCACTTATCATTTCTGAGGCTTCTTCCTACAGTAAATAGTGTCATCACTGGACATATGCTTAACTATCAAAGACTTCTCCCTCACTTTTTTTTTCACTCACTCACTCCATGGAATTCTTCCTTTCAACTGCTGATAATGTGGGCTTTGCCCCCTGGGACGCATCCCCAAAACTGACACTAATGTGGGCCTCGACCCTGGGATGCATCCCCAAAACTAACGTGTTTCTGAAATAGATGACATTGTGTTGTTGCTGCTTCCAATTGGCTTGCCTTTGCCGCTTTCCCTTTTTCTTCGTTGAAACCTGCGAATACAAAATAACAGAATAAAGACGTGTGCATATAATGTATACGTATACATGTGTGGAGGTACTCCATGTTCTTGATGGGTGAGACCCTCATTGCGCTCTTTGGCGCCATGTGTTTCCTCGTGCTGGTTCTTCTCTTCTGTTTGAAACCTGCAAACACAAAATAAACACAAGAATTGCAAGTACGTTACGTGTATGCATGCATGAATGTGTTTCCTATCCCGTTGGGTTAGGTCCTCCGCCAATTCCCTTGGTGACTGCTCTGTCGTCTATTCCTCAAGTAAAGTACTGCTTTAATCTGTCCACATTGATTAGCTCGAAGAACTCATTTCCTTCCAAGTCTGGTAGTCTTACTGCTCCATTTCCCAATTTCTGAATGACCATCCTATCTTTCTGTTTACTTCTTCCGAGGATTCCCTGTGTTCTAAATATCGTACTCTTTATGTTGCTGACCTCTCCGGCGGTCTACATAGTCTTTGAATCTCTCATTCGGCTTTTGCTTAGTATTCTCCAAATCACGGAGTGACAAATTGATTTTCAGGTCTGTAACATACTGCTACAGGAAGGCATCAGCCAACTTCCTCCAATCATTTTTAATCTTTTTCTCAAGGTTGTGATACCAAACCACAGGTGCCCCCTCAAGTGAAATCCCAAACATCTTCTGAACTTGGTGCTGTGACAGGCCCACTGAACTCATCACTGAGACATATTGCCGAAGATGGACCCTCGGGTCCCCATTTCCATTAAATTTGGCTATGTCGGGCATTTTAAACTGAGTTGGCAGTTGCTCCTCAAAGGTCATCGCTTCATAGTCCAATAGGTCCTCATGCTTACCCTTTAATTTGCAGGTAACTGACTCCACCTGGTCACAGAGTTTCTGTATCTCAGCTTGAGACCCAACTATCTTCCCAGTGGCATATTCGGCCATATCATCATCAAAAATAACAACATCATTATTCACTCCGTTTGGAGGCTCTTCACGCCTCTCTTTCTCAGAACTTCTCCCAGCACGGGACACAGCCATATTAGCCATAGCAGTAGTCAAGGCTTGCAACTGTTCAGTAACCTTGGTGAGACTAGTTTCTAATTGATCCATACGGGATACCTCGTTAACTGATTCACTCATGTTTGCTATTGGCCTCTTGACAAGTCTTCCTTCTTCCCTAACCTAACAGGTATCTATGATGGCTTACAGGAGTGTAGACAAAGGCTCTCGTTGGAGAAGGATTACCCACAACTAGGACTCCCCACTCAAGGGTTCAAGCGACCAAGTGAGGGCACCTTTTTTATACCTTGCGGTACGTGCTAACGAGTTACGGGTGTGACTAACTGTCGAATGGATTTCCCATTTTGAATTCCCCAGAGAGAGGGTGGAGCGAACTCTCTTAAATACCCAAGTCTCTTATGCTCTTATATTCTTGGAGACAGGAATAAACAACGAGTCTTCCAAACTAGTCTGTCACAATAAGCTACAGGAAAATGATTATCTAGGTGCCTTCATGGCTTTTCCTTATAACAAGGTAGTGAATGAAGGAAGACACCAAACCATCAGCTAGCCTTAATAATGCACTTGATTAGACTCCCTAAACCCACTGTAGACATGGTTAATTAAAGCACAAATCATGAACATTACAAGACATTATTTCGAGGCCGATTCTCTATCCCTAGTGGAGTCGCCAGACTGTAGGACACAGAAACTGGGCGATGCATGTTGTTCCGGGCTCGCGGCCCGGTTGGGAGTATGGAGTAGCCTATGAGGGACTAAACCGGAAAATAATAGAGTCGCCACCCGATGTGAACCGAGAAAATGATTTAAGGCCGCACTCACCTCTCGCAAGGGAAGACCTCAAACCGTTGAGTTCGGAATGGTCCCTTACTTATGTCATTTGTAATGAATGGATTTGTGCAATTTTAACCAAGTCTACTTAACATACATATTGGTCAGAGTAGTCTAAATTCCTATAAAGCCTAAATCTAGGTTTGCATGTTTTAAAAGTAAATTCTTATAACGGTAAATACAAAACTCATAAATACGTTAAATTAATACATGCAAAATAAACAATAATAATTGTAAATTAAATGCAAAATACTAAAAAGGCAAATAATACGAACTAAATACCGAATAACGAAATATATGGCCAAGGAATTTGACCGTTCTCAATGTAGGACCTCGCATACTCGGTTGGACGTATTCCACATCAACCGAGCATGGCGTGTCCGGGACAACAAAATAAAATATAACAAAGGGTTCCCTCAGGTCTTACCTTTTAAGTCACTTTTCGGGAGTGCGTTTCACGGTGTCGGAAGGGTTATTGTTCTGCTGTTTTCACTGGTCCACTATTTTCGTTGTTTTCTTGAGTTCATTGTTTTCTCTGTTTTCACGGTTTTTGTCAGTTCGCGGTTTCCGCTGTTTTGTCTATTTCTACTCGTGGTTTCTCCTCGATGTTTTCTATATTTTTCTCACTGTTTTCGCTCGCTGTTTTTATGATTTTCACTCGCAATTTCTGGTCTATTTTTGGGCTAGTCTCGCGACGATATTTGGGCAGTTTATGGCTATATTGTGCGTGGCTTTGTTGGGCTGGTCAGGGGGCTATTTTCACGTGTGAATGGGCTGTGTTATTTGTGAGTTGTGCGTGTGAAGGGTGAAGGGCAGTGAGTGGAGTGGTTAAGGGCAGTTTTAAAAGGCTTATTTGCGTGGAAGTAGGGTGCAAGTTGAGGGCGTGTATGGGGCTGTTATGGTGCGTTTGAAGGCTGTCCGCTGGCAGTTTAATGCGTGAGTTTGGGCCGATGAACGTGAGGCAGCATTGTGGCTGAAGGGTTCTTATTTGGTCGTGAGGTTAGGGGCGGTTTGGCGTGAGCTAGAGATGGTGATTTAGGCTGCTGCCGAAAGGGGCTAGGGATGTGATCTACACGTGTTTAGTTCTTTGAGTGTGTGAATATGTGTTGAGAAGAGACATGTGTAGCTGGGTTTATGAGTGTTAGTGCATGGTCAGTGTGTTTGGCAAGGGACGTGAGGTACGTTGAGAGTTTAGTTGGCTTGTTGAAGGGCTCGTTACGTGGCTTTGAAGGAGGTGTGTTGGCTGCTGTGAAGTGAGTGAGGGCTGCTCGGAAACGTGAGGAGTTGAAATGGAGGGGACTGTGTGCTGTGAAGTGGGCAGTAGGTAGGCGTGTGCATGCCAGAGGGAGGGGGTGTAGTGGGTGTTCACGTGAAGTAGGCTGGCAGTGGTGTGGTGCGTGCAGTGGGGTGTCATGCGCTGAAGGGCTGGTGGACGTGAAGCTTTGGTGGCTGCCGAGTGTGTTGAAGTTTGTTGGCTTTACTTAGGGGGCGTGGGGGCTGTTACATTATTTTTAAGGTGAAGAGGTGAGTTGGTTGAGAGAGATAGTGGCGAGAATAGAGGTCTGCATGGTTCACGAGTGCATGGTCGAGGAGAGAGGAATGGATGAGTTCACGTATGCATGCTCGCTAGGATTTGTGGGTTGTTTTCTCGTGATGTCTAGGGTTTGTAGAGAGGGCTGTGATGCTATTTGAGGTGAGGCCGAGAGATGGCTACGAGAGTGGGGTTTCACATGTGTATATGTGCTTGTGAGAAGGGCAGTGAGGCGTGTTTGACGTGGGGAGTGTGGGGGGAAGAAAGAGGGTAGGTTTCACGTGTGTATTGCTAGCTAAAAGAAGAAGGGTTTTTGGTCTTTTTTATATTGGAGGGAGCTTAGGTGGAAAGTGAGGCCAATTAATGGTATTTGGTGGAGGGTGGATAATTTATTGAGGCTTTTCAAAAGAGAGGTGGGAGGCATGTGCATGTGAGGTGTTAGGATAGAGGTGATTTGGCTTTTAGTGTTTTGGAAAGTTGAATTTGTGATGGTTTATTTATTATTTTGGTTGAATTTGTGTGTGTATTCACGTGGGGGGAGTTGCCTTATTTAATGGGTTTGCCTTGTTTGTTGAATTGTTTTGAATTAATTATGGTTTGTTGAATTTGGACGTGAGGTGTGTTAGATTATTAAATTTTTTGTTTTGTTGCGTTTGTGGATAGTGATGTGGGGCATGTGGGTAGGTTCAAGGTTCAGACCGGGGATAAATTTTGAAACAGAGGCTCAACGAGCAAATCCGAGGTTAAGGGAGCGAACTAAAACCGACGAGATATCAATTCTTGACTCTTCCCTCCCGACATCCGTTCCCCGCGACTTCCGCGACTTAAAAGGTAGTGCCTCCGTACGAGGCTCATCATAGGGACTTACATGCAAAAATGCAGTGCCTACAAGCCCACAACAAGATGAACAAATTAATCTCTAATGGAAGGTTGGAAATACTTACTAAATTCCAAACTTTTCTTTGATTTTCTATTTCTTTTCTCTCTACATTCTTTGCTTTGTTTTAATGGAGTTTGATAAAGTGTATTAGGTTATATAAACCCTAAAGAAATAAAACAATATATACTTGCTTAATTTTTGCCTTGGCCGAATTTGGCATAAGGAAAAAACAAGACATATTAATTTCATTTCATTTGAATTTCATTTTGCCAAGTTGATAAAATGATCATTACACTTTAATGATAATTTCAACTAAGTCAACAATGGCAACTAAGTCATTAAAACTAATATCATAACTTAAAAATATATATACTCTAATTAATTTAATCATTTAACAATTAAATAAATAATTAATTAATTAAATACAAATATATTAAATATATGTATAATATTTACATTAAATATTAAATACATATATTCATTTATGATATTAGTCAAATATCTCAATTTGACAATTAATTAATGTGTATTTGAATTAATCAAGTATTAAATGCAAATACACAAAAATTAAGGAAATGACTATCGAGTCCCTTTACATGTATTTTGCGTTTAACCTTTAAACGACTTTATAAATAATCAATATTATTTATAATTATTGCCCTAGTGCTCTACGAGTATATTTCATTAGTGAGACTCTCTAGATTCAGGCAAATCCGTCACGAAATCCAATTCCGTGTCCATAATTTATCCACCCGTAAATTATGACGATCACGGATAAACTCGTTGAATCATACAGGTCGAGGTCATGGCAAATGTATAATTCCTCCGTCACAGATATCCGGATAAATCCCAGAGATATAGATGTAAACGTCAAATCTCTATAGGGATTATCCAGTCGACTATTCTATTAGCAATCTCAAAAAGAACATTTAGAACTAACTTCTAAATTGTACCACGGGCCCATGGATTTTATCTGATTGCTAATCATATGGACTACCTATGCTCTGATACAAAGAACTGACGGATCCTATCTTGATACACACAGGACACCCTGAGAATCTATCTACACCCAACGAACAGGCGGAGGTCTGATCTTAATAGATCGGTGACGTGACTGCCATCTAAGTGTAGAAGATGTCTCATATGCCCACAGTGGCATCTCAAGTCTAAGAATCGCAAGTGCTACTTAAACCGATAAGATTCTTATAGACGTTGGTGTACCATCCATTAAGAATCTTCAGTGAGTCGTTCAGTGTTTATCCGCTATAAACACCTACACGTCTATACTAGTCTCCAAGACTTATGGTTCATTGAGAAACCATTGGAATCATGTATTCCAGTATACGACATGTACCGGTCTCAACGAGTTTATTATACTGACCAAGTAGTGTAAACCTTGACCAGGAACAGTCTGAGAATGACAACGTCATGATACAACTCAATGTCAGTTGCGACGCTTTTGCAACTGTACTATGACTAGTCATTCTAATGTCATTACGTCTTTACCATATTAAAATATATATTATATTATAAAAAATGCATATATTATTCAAAATAATAATTTTTTACAGAAGTATTCATAAAGAAATACAACCGGGAATTGGCGCTCTGAGCACCAACCCCAACATAAGTACTATACTTTGGTTTCCCTAGGACAACCCACAAATAGACACTTATCCGATTTAGGTTCTAGTTTGGTACCATCTAAACATATGACCAGCATTCCCAAATCTTCAGAAATGAGAAACCCGATTTCTTTCCTGTTCATATCTAATATGAAGTCTGTCTAACAGATTTTCATGGAACCTTATTCAAAATAAGTACTGCACTATTCAATGCGTATCCCTGGAAGGAAATTGGTAGCTCAAAGCCACTTATCATCAACCTTACCATGTCCAACAAAGTTCGGTTTCTCTGTTCGGACACAACGTTAAGTTGAGGTTTCCTGGGAGGATTCCACTGTGAAAGAATACCATACCCTTTCAAGTAATCTTGAAACTCATATTTTTAAGTATTTTACACTATGGTTCGACCGTAATGTTTTAATACTTTTACCGGTCTGTTTTTATACTTCGTGTCGAAACTCTTTGAATTTATCAAAAGTTTCTGACTTGTGTTTCATAACATACACATAACCGTAACGCGATGCCACATTCGTAAAGGTTACGAAATATTCATATCCACCTCTAGCGTAGCTAGACATGGGCCTACTTACGTCACTATGAACGAAGGCTAACATATCGATGGCACTTGCACTTTTACCAAGTAAAAGGTGTTTTATGCACTTTGCCTAATGAACTAGATTCGTAGACATCATTTGAATTAGAATCAAATCCGTCCTAGTATCCACTCTTCGAAAGTATAGATATACGAGTCTTGTTAATATGTCCCAGACAACAATGCCACTTTTAAGTCTCAATAGATTTATTCAGTTTGAGCTTTTGTTTGTCATATTATATGTTTGAGATTCATTTATATTCTAAATATAAATACTGCTATTCACATCTAATGTGTTTATCTCAATATCATTTTTATAAACAAAACACTCAGTGTTCTAGAATATAAAGGTATATCCGCAACGGGTTAAACTAGATATAGAGATAATATTTCTAGTCAAACTAGATACATATCGCATGTCTTATCCAAGTTGTGATTTGTTGGCCAAAGTCAAGACCTTTGTCCATCGTGGATGTGTTTGAATCATGAAGGCTTTGTTCCATATTGCATGTTTTATCCAAGTTTTGATTTGTTGGCCAAAGTCAAGATCATTTCTTGTCCATCGACATCGATTACGAAGCTTTCCAAAGTCAATGGGTCCCGCTTAAATGGAATCATTAAGCTTGTTGTGCCAGAGCCAAGACTTAGTTGATCAGAGGAAAAAGGTTAGAGAATATATCGGATATATTGGCATATATTAGATATATGTTTCGGAATTGGATGTCCACCTACTGGATCTAGGAATTGGATGAGATCCAATTGATCTTAGAGATCTACCTAGTTAAGTTTCATACAATTTGTTGGCCAAATTCAAGATTGTGTGTTATTTAACGGGATCTTAGCCCACTAGGAAACTAGGTTTCCCGAGTACTCAACAGAGGGTTAGAGGCTCGCCGAAAAATAGTGCGAGACAAGTATTAAATTTGCAATTTCGTTTAGATACTTACCAAAACGCGCTCATTTCATTTTTCGTCATATTTAAATATATATTAGTTGGACTAATATTTAATTATTGTTTTAAATTAAACAGTTGGACTGTATTCAAACTACTTCATTTATAGTTGATTTTATAATTGGATTATAGTAATCAATATATTTTAATTTAACTAATCAAATAGTAGTTGATTATATAGTTAGACTATAGTAATCATTATATTTTATTGTGCCCGAAATCGTTGATTGGATAGTTGGACTATTGGAATCAAGATAACTGAAAGATTAGCGTTTAGAACATAATCCTATGAGAAAATATCTTTAAACAACTCCAATTTTCAGATTATTAATAAAACCTCAGGATAGTCCTGAGAACTGAGAAGTTATTCTATTTGATAGAGAAACATCTCGGGCCTGAGCCCGGAGTAGAGCAAATAGTGGAGCATGAGTTTTGGAAGACTCATGGTGATGATAACTTTAGTGCTCAATCCGTTATGCTTACCACAATGACTCTTTAATTCCATCGTCATAATTAAGGATTAGATTCTTATACCATGATGTTGAAATTAAAGGATCTTCATAGATCTATTCTAAGATCTTAGAAGTACAAATTGCAAAAGAAGCTCTTTCGCTCGCGTATGTCAGAGGGTACATTTGTTGATCACTAGGTGTCGCAGATGATTGCTGACATCGATCAGCCAGGTTAGCTGGGCATTACCTACATGGCCGAGACTACCAAAGATTTGATCTTATAGTCTCTACAACTGGGGCAGGTTCATTATGAACCAAGAGTAAACTCTTGGAGAGTTGATGGCTATGCTCAATGAGGCAGAGCCAGAGCTTCTAAAAAGGGCAAAGGCAAAATCATCATAATCTTCTGGGAAGACAAAGGACAAATCCCAAGATGTCTGCCTAAACTGTGGCAAACAGAGTCACTGGAAGTGTGACTGTTGTATGGACAAGGCAGACATGAAAGAAGTGAAGGCGGGGCAAGGCTCCGGCTTCAAGTATGTTTGTCATAAACATGTTTATCATAAACATGTTCACTATTAGTTTCAAAATTAGATTTTTGATACTAGATAAATATGTACTGATGTGCAGAATCTGCTGATTAGCAGGAGACTGACTTCAATTGAGATCTACATGCGAGTCAAAATCGGAACGAGAGTCAGTGTTTTAATCGTAGAAACCTAAGTTTAGGAACTACCCTTTAGGTATGTACTTAAATTAGGAAACTGTTATAATGTACCTAGTTTGACTAGAAATGTTATCTCTATATCTAAGTTTAACCCATTGCGGGTATACCTTTATATTCTAGAACACTAAATGTTTTATTTTATAAAGATGATATTGAGATAAACACATTAGATGTGAATAACAATATTTATATTTTGAATATAAATAAATCTCAAACGTATAACATGACAAACAAATAGCTCAAACTGAATAAATCAGTTGAGACTTATAAGTGGCATTGTTGTCTGGGATACATTAACAAGACTCGTATATCCACACTTTCGAAGAGTGGGTACTAGGACAGATTTGATTCTATTCAAATAATGTCTATGAATCTAGTTTATTAGGAAAAGTGCCTAAAACACCTTTTACTTAGTAAAAGTACAAGTGCCACTTATCTGTTAGCCCTCGTTCATAGTGACGTAAATGAGCCCATGTCTAGCTAGGCTGGAGGTAGATATAAACACTTTGTAACCTTTACGGATGTGGCATCGCGTTATGGTTATGTGTTTCTTTTGAAACATAGATCGGAAACTTTTGATAAATTCAAAGAGTTTCGACACGAAGTATAAAAACAGACCGGCAATAGTATTAAAACATCACGATTGGACCGTGATGAAAATACTTAAGCAATAAGTTTCTTAATTACTTGAAAGAGTATAGTATTCTTTCAATGTGGACTCTTCACGGAACACCTGAATTTGACGGTGTGTCCGAACAGAGAAACCGAACTTCGTTGGACATGGTAAGGTTAATGATGAATCGCTCTGGGCTACCATTTTCCTTCTAGGGATACGTATTAATCAGTGCAAAACTTATTTTGAATAAGGTTCCATTAAAATATGTTAGACAGACTTCATATTAGATATGAACAGGAAAGAAACCGGGTTTTCTCATTCCTGAAGATTTAGGAATGTTGGGCATATGTTTGGATAATACCAAACTAAAACCCAAATCGGATAAGTGCATAATCTGTAGGTTATCCTAGGGTAACCAAAGTATAGTACTTATACAACTCACAAGAGAACAATTTAATTGTTGCTCTCCATGCGGTTTTCCTAAAAGGAATACCTATATGAAGTGGTAAGTGGGAGGAAAGTAAAACTCGATGAAAATCGGAGTAATACTGTTCCAGGCACCGATTCCTTAACGGAACACAAACAGTTAATCAGGGATGAAACTGTACCACAATCTTCGAATACACAAGAACCACGTAAGTCGGAGAGAGTCAGAAAACAACCTGGGAGGTATGGGTTTGTGATCTCACCTCATGAAGATGTCAATCTTATTGAGGAAGACGAACTGACTACGTATGAGGTAGTGATACAAGGTATCGACTTCTTTTATGGAAAAGTGCCATGAAGTCCGAAATGGATTCCATGTATACAACCAAGTTTGGATACTGGTTGTTGTACCGGAAGGCATTGTGCCTATTTGTACTAAATGAGTCTTCAAGGAAGACATACATGGATGGAAACATTCAAACGTACAAAGCTAGGCTTGTACCAAAAAGGTATCGTTATCAACATTGTGTCAATTACGACGAAACCTTACTCGTTGCCATGATTAAATCTATTTGGATAATGCATGCTAATGCTGCATGTTTCATTTATGAAATATGGCAGCTGAACGTCAAAATCGCTTTCCTTAAACGGAAACCTTTTAGAGGATGTTTACAACATCCTGACAGTTTTGTCGTACCAAAACATGCAAACAAGGTTTGAAAGTTAATTCAATCCATTTATGGATTGAAGCAAGCATTGCGTTATTGAAACTATCGTTTTGATGTAATCATAATGGTATATGATTTTATTAAAAAAAAAGATGATTCTTGTGTATATAAGGAGGTTAGTGGGAGCGCACTGACAATGATTGTCCTATATAATGATGACATGTCATTTCTTGGAAATGACATTCCCATAATACAATCGGTGAAAGCTTGGCTTTCATGAAAATTCTCCATAGAATACTTGGGAGAGACAACCTTTATTCTATGAATAAGGATCTACTGGGATAGATCTAAAAGTTGTTGGAACTCTTCGAGAACTCGTACATTGAAAAGATGTACGTGACCTGGTGTCTCATATGCTTTGAGCATATGGTCACAATCAGGCCAATCCAAGTGATAGTCACTGGATTGATGATTAAGAACATTCTTAAGTATCTTAGACGAACTAAGGATGCGTTCTTAATTTATGGAGGAGGATAACTTGAAGTAACTGAGTTCACCGATGCAAGTTTCCAAACTGACAAAAACGACTATAAGTCGCAATAAGGGTACTATATAGTTTGAATAACGGAACAGTGAGCTGGAAATCTTCCTAACAAGATACTGTTGCCGAATAAACAACAAAAGCGGAATATTGCTGCAGTTGAGGCAGCAAAAAAAAAAATTTGGATCTTTAAAATTCCTAATTAGATTAGGAGTAGTTCTGTTAGCAGCGGAGCTAGGCTACAGCACAGGCTAAAGAATTAACGGTCTCATCAACGATCCAAATATGTACTTCAATTATTTCATCGGATTCATTAGATCATACATCGTGGCGATATGATGATCGAATAAATCACATCAGATGATAACCATGCAAATCCGCTGACGAAAGTTGTTTCTCAGCAGAATTTTGAGTGACCCGTACATAGTTCAAGTGTAGGACACTTGAGTGACTGGCTATAGGCCAAGTGGGAGATTGTTGGACAATTATAACCCATAACATCACTATTTTTACAGAACATGGTGTTGTTGTTGTACAAATTAACTATGTGACAAAGGAAATTGCTTTTTTATCATTTATAATTGGATTACTGGGATATATAAATGATAAAAGTCCTTATGATTAGTTCCGGATTGAGATGATATGAGACAATATCAATCCACCAAGGTTTAACCATTAAATATACCTAGTCGTAGTATTATTGAGACTAGACATCGATAATGCGGAATAGACTAGTATTGCACTTGTGCGCGTTGTGGGAGCATAACGACATAATTCTCATATATTTAAGTATTTGATACTTATGCAAGTGTGATAGGAGGTTGTGTTTACCGATGGTACGAAAACAACTTCTCTTTGGATAGACCCATCGGAATCCCATTAGTAGTATGACTATATGTCTATGGGAGTCTGAATCAGGGTAGGTGTATTTGGTCTTAACCTGAGACTTGCATCGCTAATACTTGCGACAATCAGTAAACTTTGGTTTTGGTCGTCCAGGGCTTTAACAGGTTCTGTGTACGCCTCTTCTGGGTATACTGAGAATCGTAGTGTATTGGGTGTGACGTAAAGATGGAAGTATCACTCCAGTCATATGGAGATGATGATCACGTAGGATACGGAACTAGTACTCTTTAGTACTGCAGTCATCGGGATAATATGACTAGGTCATGTTTATCCGATTATAGAGACTAGTTACCAGAGATCTGATATATGCTTCGTACGGGGCAGACACAATTCCAGCCTCAGGCCTAACATGTGACATTCGATACTGGATCGAAATATGCAATACTACGTACACTACGCCTGACATAGATTATATATTCCTTAAAATAATATTTTTGTGGAGAATTGGGTAGGCACGGCGCTTTGCTAGAAGCCAACCATGTCTTGTAAATCGGTAAAAACATGGTACTAGGTACGCACGTATTCGGATATTTCGATGACCGGATTTACTGCCAACATATCCAGGAATCTCATGGGTCACTTCCCGAAGATTCACCGATGAAGTATGACTCGAACATAATTAATCTGGTATTAATTAGAAGAAGGAGAAAATTAATCTAGGATTAATTACAAAGAATTTTATCTGGGATAAAATTCAATTAATAGAGAGATAGCGATTAATTTGGAATTAATCGATAAAATAATATATTCGATATATTTTATGAAATTAGATTTCATAATAGAATTAAAATTGGATTTTAATTCGGGCGAACGAATTAATTTAGAATTAATTCGCGAGCGACGTGAATAGTAATTTTGCTAGGCATAATTATTTAATTAAATTTGATTTAATTACGTCGCAACGGAAAATTCGTTAATTCGAAATTAGCGAACCCAAGCCCGGGATGTGTTCGCGGGGCCCACTCGAATTTTGAATCAAGTGGGGCCCACACAAGTCACATCACCTAGTCCATCTCATCTACTTTTGGTTGATGGAAGTGGTTGGGTTGTTGAAAACTTGTGAAACACACAAGCTTGTTTTATTGATGAGGGAAAGACCTTTTACTAACTTTTGGTAATTGGTATTTTACTTACTTGATTTTGGAAATTGAAAACACATTCACTCACTCTCTTTCTTCTCTATGGCCGAAACTTGGCCTTCATTTTTCTCTCCCACTGTCGTGTGCCTAGGGCTCATTTACTTCTTGATTTTGCTTCAAAATCAAAGGTGCTAGCACATCCAATGAGTCATTCTAAGGTGTTGGGGACATTAAACCTTGAGTTTGGAATTCAAGATTCAAAGATTGGAAGCTTTGAAGCTCAACATACATCAAAGGAGAGCTTGGAGCACAACACAAAGGCTTGGAATTTTGTTATCTCCTACATCCACTTAGCCGATCAAAGTGAGTAATTTCCGCTACTTTACTTTGCGTATTCACATGATTTCTTCCTTAATTTGATCTTGGTTTGACCTAGAAAACCCAACAAAGAAATACAAAGAGAATAGAGGTAATAGGCTGGACACACAGGTCCAATTTAATAAATTCTAAACTTATTACAATAATTTCCAAAATTGCCATCACCCTTCTAATATCCATCCGATATACATTATTCATACATACATCCAAGTATTCACACAAAGCATGTTATTAAATCAATCTAATCCAATTAATTAATCTTTGATTAATGACCATCCAATGTTCATACAACGATTTGATTTGCGTGAGTCCAACCCGTTTAAGAATAAATACTCAAAGTAAGTATTCTTGAATTACATTGAACTACAATTTTAAATCCAATTTAAATTGTATCCAATACTAATTCATATTTAATTCCAAATTAAATAATTACACTTATTTATGTGCCTTAAAGACTTGGATTCCAAATCCAATCTTTATGGGTCTCAAAGGCCCAATTAGTATCCAATATTATTTAACTAAAGTCCAATGGGCTTTCAATTAATTCTTTAGGCTTGGGCTTTTGGACAAAATGGATCAAACCCAAAAGCCTTGGCCCATTTAGGAATCATCATATGCCATAAAATCAATTTAGGCCCATTATGCCCAATTAAATTATTAAAGGCCCAATTGTCATATTTTGGACTTTATGGAAATGGTTTAGGCCCAAATATAATCCAAGACTAAAATTTGGCCCAACCAAGCCCATTAGCTCAATTACAACAAATTAAATTAATATATCATTCCAAATTACACATTAATTCAATTGAATTGTAATTAACACAATTAATTAATTAATCTAGTATTTCCAAAACACTAATTAATCTAATTAATCATGCTTAACATTTTAATTTATGTCCAACACAAATTAAAGCACAATCAATCCAATCCAACATGCTTCACACTCACGGCAATACATGAAATAACACCCAATTTTGATTTCAATCCAATTAAATCAACAATCAATCTTCATTTCATACTTTTAACACATCCAATTGCTAATTTTTCAAAAAATCACCATGAGTCCTCCTAGGGTAGTAATCAGCCAAGCATGGATTTTGGGGATTTTTGATCTAATCAATTTATCAAAAAATCAATGATGCACAAATCCAATTAAACATCATACAAGCTCAACCAAACCATCAATTTTTATTTTCATGCTCCAAGCAAAAATACCCAAATTAAAGTGTATAAACCCTAGAATCCAAATCATGCTTAGATCTCACTCTGATACCATTGTAAGTGTCCTAGACATGCCACAGGATCTCTAAGCGTGATTCTTGTGTGAATAAAATCAAAAATAAGTTGCGGAGGACTTACATTGATCGGTTGAATTCAAAACCTTTCATGGATGTTGAAGCTTCCAATCTCATGGGTGAGTATCCCTATCACCTTCATTTGACTCCCTTATGTGCTAGTAAGAACAAAATGGTAGAATTTTGCTCTCCAAGAGAAACAACAATTCAACATGGAGAAAGGAAGCAATCGGTACTTGAGAATTAAGGCCCTTCGGCCAAAATATATAGAAGTCAGTAGCCTTTTGTTGCTTTCGGCCAATAGCTCTAATTTTGCCAAATTGATTTTACTCTTTGCCTTAATTCAAAAATAGAGGCCATTCAGCCTTCTCAAAATGGAGAGTTTCAATGGCCACAATTTGCTCCAAAATGAAAGAGAAGATTAATGGCCTTTTGGCCAAACCGAGAGAGAGAGATAAAAGAATTTCCAAAATTTATTTTTAATATATATTTTGTTGGTGGGTGAAATGGGTAAGTAAAATCCAATTTATTAACCAACAACTTCCATCAACAAATGACTAGTTGATGTAAGTGAGTGGGTCCAACCACATTGAATTCAAAATTCAAATTACTTACACAACACACTTTGGGCTCAGATTCGTTTAATCCGATTAAACGAATTTTCCGTCGTGACACAATTAAAACTAATTTAATTAAATAATTATGCATCGCAAAATTATTATTAAAGTCGCTTACTAATTAATTCCAAATTAATTTATTTGCCCGAATTAAAATCCAATTTTAATTCCGCTTTGAAATCCGATTTCAATTAATATATCTAATATATTATTTTAGTCCAATTAAATAAATTAAATAGTAAAATCTAATTTAACTATTAAATTTATTTTACCGATTAATTCCAAATTAATCTCGTTCTCTCCTATCAACGAATTTAATCCCAAATAAATAAATAAATAAAATAGTAAAATACAATTTAACTATTAAATTTACTTTGCCGATTAATTCCAAATTAATCGCGTTCTCTCTTCTAGTCGAATTAATCCCAGATTAATTCTTGCCGTAATTAATCCCGGATTAATTTTCTCTCTTAATTAATCCCAGATTAATATTGTTCGAGTAAAATATCATCGGTGAATCTTTGGGATGCGACCCAAGAGATCCCTGGATATGTTGGCAGTAAATTCGGTCATCGGACTATCCGAACAGGTGCGTACCCGGTACCACGTTCTTACCGATTTACAAGACATGGTTGGCTTCTAGCAAAGCACCGTGCCTACCAAATTCTCCAGAAATATTCTTCTATGGAATACGTGATCTTTATCAGGCGTAGTATACGTAGTATAGCGCATTACGATCCAGTATCGGATGTCACATGCTAGGCCTGGGGCTGGAATTGTGTTTGCCCCGTACGAAACATATATCGGATCACTAGCAACCAGTCTCTATATAATCAGAAAGTCATGACATAGTCATACTTCTTCGATGGCTATAGCACTTAGAGTACCAGTTCTGTATCCCTGCGTGATCATCATCTCCATATGACTGAAGTGATACTTCCATCTTGACATCACACCCAATACACTACGATTATCAGCATACCCAGAAGAGGCGTACACAGAGCCTGTTAAAGCCCCGGACAACCAAAACCAAAGTATATTGATTGTCGCAATTATTAGCGATGGAAGTCTCAGGTTAAGACCAAATACACCTACCCTGATTCGGATTCCCATAGACACAAAGTCATACTACCAATGGGATTCCGAGGGGTCTATCCAGAGCGAAGCTGTTTGCGTACCATCGGTAAACAGAACCTCCTATTACACTTGCATGAGTATCCAATACCCAAATATATGAGAACTATTTCGTTACGCTTCCATAACACACACAAGTGTAATACTAGCCTATTCCGCATTATCGATGTCCAGTCTCGATAATACTACGACTATGGATATTTAATGATTAAACCTTATTGGATTAATACTGTCTCATATATTATTAATCTGGTACTAATCATATGGACTTTTATCATTTATATATCCAGGTAATCCAATTACAAATGATAAAAGAGCAATTTCCTTTGTCACATAGTTAATTTGTACAACAACACCATGTTCTGTACACATAGTGATGCTATGGGTTATAATTATCCAACATACATATCATGGCATACATGATCGATCCGACTGCTGAAGCGAACGGGATCCGACTCATGCTGTCTCTCTCATCTTGAGTTTTAGGACACATGTCATTAGATAGAGTGACGCCATGTGACACTAGCAACAGTCCCCTCTTAGACAGATCCATGTTGAATCTCTTCAATACTTTATCAATGTACGTGCTCTGAGAGAGTCCAAGCAGCTTTCTAGATCTATCCCGGTAGATCTTTATTCCCAGAATAAAGGTTGCTTCTCACAGATCATTCATGGAGAATTTTAATGAAAGCCAAGCTTTCACCGATTGTAGCATGGGAATGTCATTTTCAATAAGCAATACATCATCAACGTAAAGGAAAATGAATGTCAGTACGCTCCCACTAACATTCTTATATACACAAGGATCATCCTCGTTTTGAACGAAATCATATTCTTTTATGATCTCATCAAAACGTTGGTTCCAAGAACGCGATGTTTGCTTCAATCCATAAATGGATCGATTTAACTTGCAAACCTTGTTTGCATGTTTTGGTACGAAAACACCGTCAAGATGTTGCATATAAACATCCTCCAAAAGGTTTCCGTTAAGGAAAACAGTTTTGACGTCCATCTGTTAAATTTCATAATCGAAATATACAGAAATATCAAGCATTATCCGAATGGATTTAATCATGGCAACATGTGAAAATGTTTCGTCATAATCGACACCATGTCGTTGACGATACCCTTTCGTTACAAGCCTAGCTTTGTACGTTTATATGTTACCATTCATGTCAGTCTTCTTCTTGAAGACACATTTGCAACCAATAGGCTTTATGCCTTCTGGTGCATCAACCAGTGTCCAAACTTGGTTGGTGTACATGGAATCCATTTCGGACTTCATGGCTTCTTGCCATAAAGTGGAGTCGATATCTTGTATCGCTTCCTCATACATAGCCAGCTCATTATCCTCAATAAGATTAATATCAACATGAGGTGAGATCAGAAACTCATACCTCTCAGGTTGTTTTCTGACTCTCTCTGACCTACGCGGTTCTTGTATATTAGAATATTATGGGACAATCTCATCCCTGATGAACTGTTCATGTTCCGTTAAGGAATTGGTGCCAGGAATAATATCACTCTGATTCTCATCGAGTTCTACTTTCCTCCCATTTACCACTGCATTTAGGAATTCCTTTTCGAGGAAAACCGCATATAGAGCAACAAATACCTTTATCTCATGTGGGTGGTAGAAGTAATATCTTTTGGTTTCCCTAGGATAACCTACAAATAAGCACTTATCCGATTTGGGTTCTAGTTTGGTACCATCCAAACGTTTAACTTATGCCCAGCATCCCCAAATCTTCAGGAATGAGAAACTCGATTTCTTTCCTGTCCATATTTCATATGGAGTCTGTTGAACGGACTTTGATGGAACCTTATTCAAAATAAGTATTACATCGTTCAATGCATATCCCTATAAGGAAATTGGTATCTCAGTGCAACTCATCATAGACCTTACCATGTCCAACAAAGTTCGGTTTCTTCGTTCGGACACACTGTTTAATTGAGGTGTTCCGAGAGGAGTCCACTGTGAAAGAATACCATATTCTTTCAAGTAATCGAGAAACTCATTGCTCAAGTATTCTCCACCATGGTCCGACTGTAATGTTTTAATAGTTTCGTCAGTATGTTTTTCTACTTTGTGTCGAAACTCTTTGAATTTCTCAAAAGTTTCTGACTTGTGTCTCATAAGATACACAAAACCATAACGCGATGCATCATCCGTAAAGGTTACAAAGTATACATATCCACCTCTAGCCTGGCTAGACATGAGCCCACATACTGTTGAGGTTTGTGCTCAGAGTGTCAATTCCCGGTTGTATTTCATTATGAATACTAGTGTAAAACGTTATTATGAATAATATATGCAGTTTCTTTAATATAATGTATCTTTAATATGGTAAAGACGTAATGACCTTAGAATGACTAGTCATGATGCTGTTGCAAAAGCGTCACAACTGACATTGAGTTGTGTCATGACGTTGTCATTCTCATACCGTTCCTGGTCAAGGTTTACACTATTTAGTCAGTAAAGTAAACGCGTTGAGACCGGTACATGTCGTATACTGGAATACATGATTCCAATGGTTTCTCAATGAACCATAAGTATTGGAGACTAGTATAGACGTGTAGGTGTTTATAGCAGATAAAAACTGAACGACTCACCGAAGATTCTTAATTGATGGTACACCAATGTCAATAAGAATCTTATCGGGCTGAGTAGCACTTGTGATTCTTCGACTTGAGATACCACTGTGGGCACATGAGACATCTTCCACACTTAGATGGCAGTCACGTCACCGATCTATTGAGATCATACCTCCGCCTTTTCGTTGGGTGTGGATAGATCCTCAGGGTGTCCTGTGTGTATCGAGATAGGATCCGTCAGTTCTGTGTATCAGAGTATAGGTAGTCCATATGATTATCAATCAGATAAAAACCATGGGCCCGTGGTACATTTTAGAAGTCATTTCTAAAGGTTCTTTATGAGATTGCTAATAGAGAAGTCGACGGGATAATCCATATAGAGATTTTACGTTTACATCTATATCTCTGGGATATATCTGGATACCTGTGACGGAGGAATTATATATTTTCCATGACCTCGACCTGTATGATTCAACGAGTTTATTCGTGATCGTCATAATTTACGAGTGGATAAATTATGGACACAAAATTAGATTTCGTGACGGATATTCCTGAATCTAGAGTCTCACTAATGAAATATACTCGTAGAGCACTAGGGCAACATTCATAAATGATATTGATTATTTATAAAGTCGTTTATAGGTTAAACACAAAGTACATGTGTAGGGACCCGATAGTCATTTCTTAATTTTTGTGTATTTGCATTTAATGATAGATTTTATCAAATACACATTAATTAAATGTCAAATTGAGATATTTGACTTTTATCATAAATATATATGTATTTGATATTTTATGTAAATATAATACATATATTTAATATATTTGTATTTAATTAATTAATTAATTATTTAATTGTTAAATGATTAAATTAATTAAAGTATAAATATTTTAAAGTTATGATATTTATTTTAATGACTAAGTTGCAATTGTTGACTTGCTTTATTACATTAAATGGTTTAATGATTAAAGTAACAATTTAATAAAGCAAATATTAAATGAAATGAAAAATAAAATATATAGATATTACTTATTACAATTTTCGGCCATGTGCAAGAATTGTGAGTATATATTGTTTATTTCATTTTAGGATTCCATTAACCTTTAACACTTATAACAAAAATACTCCATTAAAAAAAAAAAACAAAGAAGCTTGAAGAAAGAAAAAGAAAACAAGGAAAAACTTGGATTTTAGTAAGTGTTTCCAACTTGCTATTAGAGAGAAAAATGTTCCTTGAGATCTAGGCTTCATGCTATGAGTTTCTTATATTTTTCTATTCTTTATTCTTTTTGTTTTTGGTGGATGGAAGTTTGATAAGAGGGTTATGCATGTATAAAGATCATAGAATGTTACTAATGAGCTAGTAAGCTTTCTTTTGATGTTTTGAGAAACTTGTTGCCAATCTAGAGTTATTGACCCACTCTTAAATGACCTAGATTTGTTCTATAGTTGTTTCATTGTGGTGAGGCTTGATTGGAATGGAAGAAACTTGATTGAAGTGTTGGATTTAACCAATTTGGTCTAATTTGTCCAATTTGATGAAATTGAAAAATTAGGGTTTAAGACCACTTCCAAATTTGAGGCTTTTCATTTATGTTGTGTATTTGGATGTTTATATGATACATATAAAATCTTATGTTGATTGGATATCATCTTGATGTGTTTTGAACATGTAAAGTGCAAAATGCACATTATGCCACCAAATGAGGCTCTCGGCCAAGGCATGAAATTTTGGGAATTTTTGTTGCAATTTGAATTTAAATGTGTAAGACATGTTAGATTCATATTAGTAATGATTTAGAATCATCCAAAATTGTTTCGGACAATTTAGGACTAAAATGAACAAAATATAAAGTTTTGGGGAAATTTGGTAAATACATAAAAATTTGATTTCTTGCGTAATATTTCAGAATTTGAAAATTGGGTAATTAAATAAATAAGTTTATTCCATTAATCCGAGAAAAAGTTTTGAAATCGGAAAATTTTGATTTTCCACTGTTCCGTTGCGTTACCGGATTTCCGCCATAAAACCCCTTTCAAAATGGTATCAAGGCGAGTCTGATTCTAGGCCCCTAATATGATTAGCCCTTTAAACTCAATGTTTAATCATCGTTTCTTAACTTTATACATGCATGTTTTAATCTAATTTGATTAGATTTAGGGTGTATGACACTTAACGAAAAATCTCTAATTAATAAGGTTTAAATGTAATTATGTATTTGATGCATGTTATATGGTCCTTCTTTTCAATACGGTTTATGAACATTTCTCTGTGACTATATCTGAGACCGTGCCTCTGTTGTGAGGGTGTAGCCGATATAGATTTATTTATACCAGATATATATTAGATACTAGATAAATTCAAACGAAATCGCAATCCTGAACGTGCCCTAGCTGTCAGGGTTACGTAAGTAGCTTGAGTTTATCATGACGAGTTTAACCTTGGTACGTCTCCTTGCGGGCCTGCCTTAGCAGTCACAGCGAGAAACGACCAGGACCGGAAACCCAAGAGTCACTAGTGAGTGATTGACAAATGAGTTATCGACCTGATGAATATACGTAGGCGAAACCGTGCCTCTGCTGTGAGCTGAAATATATTCACGGGATCCACTTTTCACTATTAGTATTTAATTAATTATTAAATCTTTGTATTCTGTTTGGGGATTACAGTATTGCATGATTTAGTGGGAATGGCATTTTTAGATTAAAAATCCATGATCTAGTTTATGCTTATGATATTATATGAAACTGATTAAGTTTCTGCTAACCGTTTTTTTGTGATCTATATGATAGATTTGCGATGGTGGCACCATCCACTAATTAGTTTGAGCATATTCTTGATGAGAACAAACTTAAAGGCGCTGATAACTTTGCCGATTGGGATTTGGATTTGAGGATTGTTCTCGATTCTGAGAAGTTGGGATATGTTCATGAGGGTCCACTGACCCTTGCTGTGGCAGAGGACGCTACACCGGAAGAACAAGAAGTCTTCTAAGTTTGGAATGATGATGAATTAAAAGTTAAATCATACATCTTAAGTTCGCTTTCACCGGGACTCAAGAAACAATATTATGGCATGTCAGATGCTTATACTATGATGACATGATTAAGACAATCGTTTGAGAACCAAGAACAAGTTGTTGTTCATAAGGTCACAATGGAACTGTTCCATGCGCGATTGGATGAGGGGCAAGCTGTTAGCCCACATGTTCTTCAGATGATCGATTTGATCGATCAATTGAGGCAACATAATCTCATTCTGAATGACATTCGTGGTAGAAGTGTCATTCTTGGTTCGCTCCCAGCTTCTTATCGCCAGTTCGTGATGTACTTCAACATGAACGAGATTATATGTACCTACCAAGAGCTGCATAGGATGTTGCTCATGGCGGAAGAAGACTTCAAGAAAGAAGTACCTACCGACTCACCTTCCCAGACCTACTTTACTTTCTACTTCTTCCCAGACTTGGTCAAATGGAAAAAAGAAGAAAGAGAAGAAGAAGAAGGGTCTCGGTTCTCAACCACAGGCAAAAATAGCAAAGCCCAAGAGGGCTTCTGAAGAAAAATGCCATCACTGCAGCAAATTCGGGCCCTGGAAAAGGAACTGTCCTCACTACATTGCCCCAGTGGAGGAGGGAGAAGAGCATCGACATCAGGTACATTTATTTTTCCAGTTATAGATATATCTTTGGCTTGTGAAGCTGTTACATCCACCTGGATTTTAGATTCTGTTTGTCCCATTCACATTCATTGTATTTATATGATAAATGTAATATTCAAATACTTTGTTGTCCAAACCAGCATGGTCATTATACATTGCAAACTTCAAAAGATATTTTAAATACTATAGTTAATAAACATAGTTTACCTGTAATTAATAATACTGAACTTTGGCATATGCGACTAGGTCATATAGGCTAAACGCCTTACCCAATTGGTTAGGAATGGTTTGATACCAAATCTTACCTTTGAATCCTATCCAACTTGTGAATCGTGTATTCAGGGTAAGATGACCAAAGCCCCATTTTCTGGTGTTGGACACCGCGCCACTAATTTACTGGAACTCGTACATTCTGATGTATGTGGTCCACTAACTCAAACTGCTCACAGTGGTTATTCGTACTTTGTTACCTTTACCGATGATCTGTCACGGTACGGTTATGTCTATTTGATGCGACATAAATCGGAAACCTTTGAAAAGTTCAAAGAGTTCTGAAATGAAGTAGAAAAACAAATTGGTTAATATTTAAATGCCTTCGATCCGATCGAGGCGACGAATATATGAGCAGTGAGTTCATGGATTATATGAAGAAGAATATGATTCTCACTCAATATACTCCTACAGGTACTCCACAACACAATGGAGTATCTGAGAGGAGAAATCAGACTTTATTGGATATGATCCGATCGATGTTGAGTTTCACATATTTGCCCTATTTCTTATAGGGCTACTCTCTTTTAACAGTTGCACATCTTTTGAATAAGATTCCTTCAAAAAAATTTCTTATGACTCCGTATGAGATATGGTTCGGTAGGAGACCAA